>JAYMTF010000002.1:0-133696 GCA_036897485.1 Pelargonium nanum
AGGACACAGATAAAAAAAGTAGGAATTAGGAAGGCAAGTTAGCTTGGACAGCTCTGAACAAAGAGGGAATATAAAAGAAACAGGAATTTAGGGGCCAGCTATCTAAGAGTATCAGATGTAGGAAAACAAGAAGCATTAAACATACAAAATTTGGAAGTAAAGTTAAACAAATCAAAAAGAAAGCAAGCCTAGCCCTAATAGCAGCTCAACCCCAAAATATAGCTTGATCGGGTACTAAAGAGATTCTAACCCTTGTGTGCCATATATATAAAGATGGATACTTTACCAAACGGACATTGTGCGAAATGTAATGTCTTGAAAATCTTTTGTGCTTTACCTTTGTAGTCTAACTTTCCTAAGAGCTTTTTTATATACTATAAAGTAGGAGCCCTGAAGATTACTATGAGTTTAAATAAACAAGAGGATTCCTTATTAGATTCAGTTCTCATAAGTAGAATTCAATTTACCGATATAGCTATAAAAAAAGGCTCATTCAACGTAGGATACTTTACGTATTTTCTTTATAACTAGTTCTTAGTCTGGAGTATGCCTTCTGTTTATAATACAAAGCTTTTACTACAAATAAGGTTCGAAACTTAAAATTAAAAATATAAGAATATAGTATCGATATTTCCTTTTCTTGAACAATGAGTTCTAAGGTCCTCATTTAGTAGCTTTATCCGCTATGCAATTACTCAGTTCGAGTAACGTCGTTAGTCTTAATCACGCTACTACTAAACAAAACTACCAGAAATACTGGTTTTACTACTTTTTCTAACCCATTCCTGATCGACTGCTGCGAGTAGTGAAATAGTACTTTCATCCATAGATAATTAATTTCTATTTTTCAATACAATTGCCGCGACTCAAACCTATAGCTTTTAGATTAACACGCTACTTTTTATTACTATTTCTTACACTTCTTCATATTCTTCATATAGGGAGCTCCTTTTATAAATTTGGATTCTTAATCTTTATTATTCTTACTAAATTATTATAATTCTAGTGTAAAATACCTATATATTCTCATTCCTATAGATGGAAATACCTTTAAAAAGTGGCCTATTTAGGAATAAGTCTTTAGTCAGGCTTTCAATTTCTTATCTTCCTTCGTCTAGGCATTCAAAAAGTAACTAGTAATAAAGTTCCTAGAAAAACAAGGACACGTCCTCTCTCAGTTCTAGCTTAGTTGGTGTCTTCTATAATTATAGGATGAATCTCCAAGGAGTAGTCAAGCCAAAAGAGGTCTTTTACTGGGAATCACAACCCAAAAGGCATAAGAACAAAAACGTAAATAAAAAATAGAAATTTAACATGAGGGAAAGTAGCACCTACCCGTACTAGACAAGTGTTGTCCTAGAGGCAGGCTATTTATGTACGAGGTTATAGATCTTGCTACAGCTTACGCCCATTCCCTTTTGCTAAACAAACAAGGAAACCTAATATGAAAAGCACTTCGTAATATTTACTGAGACCCTTCTAAAAGGTTTGTTTTACTTGTAAGCGGGTGTATAAAATGGACTCGGTACCAAGTTCCTGTAAGTTTATGGGGAAGGTCCAAATACTACCTATTAATTTAATAAGGATTAAATAACTAAGAAAAAAGGAATAGGGTCTAATTGTTTAATCGTCTTTTAAAGATAAAGAACTCAATATTAAGGCTGCTTTTGTCTACAAGAGCGGAAACAAGTACCTGAGTCTTGTTGAGATATACTATAAAAGGGCCCTCATTTAACTTTGTCTTAGACGTTGAACTGTGCATCACATTTGGTTTACAAGCACCCGTTAAATATAATAGCAGGGGTTATGCTACTTCCTACCACATCCTGTTAAACTTATGAGACTACTATATGTAAACAGAATCCATAGGGGTTATTCCTTGCCTATAGGGGCCCTTTGATAATACGAAAACGAGTTTTTCTAACCCGGTTAAACCTTTCTCAGGCACTGGCGTTAATTTAAAAAACTTCTTTGTCAGGGCTACCTATTCTATTTAGATGAAACTGAAGACTATATAAAATAAGACTTGTCTCTCAACTAACATTCTTTACGGGGCGGCGCTTTTTTGTGGTATACAAATCTTCTGTAAACATTTTTTTTAGTATAGCAGCAAGCTTAGGTAACCAAATGCATTTTTAGGAAGTTAGGGATAATTTACGAAATGAAAGTAATATACTAAACTCTAAAATATAGTGGACCTTGAAAAAGGCTTTGCCTCTAAGTTAGGATCGTTCTTAAATATAAAGAATTTCGTTTCGCGAATAATAGAATAAGATTCCATAAAAATTTTAAGTCTAAAGAAGACTTTATTTAAAACGAACGTATAGAGCAGTTAGTTCTTAATTGTAATTCATAGGTTAAATCTAATATTTAAAGAAGTCTCTACCGGATTCAAGTTTAACCACTGTCTGGAAACGCTCAAACCAGGGTCTTAATTTGAGTTCTATGCCATAGAAATGCATTTGTCCCTTAGAATTTAAGCTTATTTATATTTATACTGTGGGATTTTATTACATTCTGAGCTACCTAACTATTAACTCTAGGTTTATCATCAGAAGTTCTTCTTAAGATTTGGATCAAGCAGGCAAAGGTACCTTACCTTCGGAGCCCCTTTTATCATTCAGAGAGCTCTAATAGTCACTAAGAGGAAAGGCTTCTCAGAATCTATCGTATCTTTGGCTTTATACCACGCTGAGACCAGCTTCTTATACACTTCAATATTTTGAAAACTTATTTTAGTGGTTTCTTATGCTTCATTTTTGCACTATAAAGTAGAATTTTAGGTAGGCACGCATAGAGCTTTTAATCAGGCAATGTTTTAGCTTACAAAAGTACTTAGATAAACAAATGACTTCTTCAGTAACCTAGAAAAATAGGATTAAAATTATGCAATCTTTTTTTAGTGCTTTTATCTATGTTTTGGTTTCTTTATTCTCGAAAAGTCTTTCCTTGGACCCTTTGGGGAGTGCTGGTTTTAATGAAATAGGATTTTTTATGTATATAATGATTAGTCTTTTTCTTGCTTTAGAGCGTATATTATAGGATAGGGTGCACTACACATATCTAGAACATACTGGATATAAGTATATTAAGATCTAGTTTCTAGGTATTTTTACAGGTAGTCCTTGGATTTTTCTAGTTAAAAAGATCTAACTATTATATATACTCATTAAAAACAATTCTAATTCTAAAACTTCGTGGCTACTCATTTCCAAACTCTTACCAAAGATATGAACCAGTTACTAAGTAGCTCATGCGTCAAATACATAATAAATAATAATAAAGCGGGCCTTGTACGCTATTGGAGCTATAAGAATTACCCCTATTTTAGACAGGATAAAGAAACTTTTAATTATTATATTTAGTCTTGTCTTTGGTATCACCTATTTTTACACTATACCTTAGTGTATAAGGGAGAAATATAGAATCCACTGAAACTCTCGAGTGCCCAAACCCTTATTCATTAATGTATATAGCAAAAATAGAATAAATTCGTTTTTAGTTATATACAAATATATTGCAACAGGAAGGGCCCCAACTGAAATCTAGTGTGAAATTCCGTATGTACTCATTAACTAAACAAAAGGGAACTTGTTATGTTTTTCATCTGGTAAGCATATGTAAATTTAGTAAAACGAGGAATATATACTTATGAGACGACTCTCCTATAAATTCCATATACTTCTCTTTTATTGAAATCTTTCGATTTATCTCTATTATATTATGCAACAAAGTCTTCCATTATGGATGTACTTCATTGGTAGAACATTAACCTGCCTTAAGGGGTCCATTCACTAAAACGCTGTATTATTGCTACACCTAGGAACCCCTGGAGAATCTTTTACAACGACGAATTTAAATTCCCTATTAGTAAAAAGAACAGATTAATTTATAAACAACGAATAACTTAATACTCTAGGAAAGAACCTTATAGATAGCTTTTGGCATTCCCTAGAGCCCCTCCTCCAGACTTCTGGTAGAATATATATATGTCGCTGGTTCAAAACTACGGAGTCCCCCATTTACAGAAACTCGAATTAAATTTTTTGCTAAATATTCCTATATGGGTCTCTATAGAATACTATAAGAAGTTTCAATATATTAAATTTTTGATGATTATTATTATACTAATACTAACAGGGATCAAACAAGCATCTTTTATATTATATGAGCCACAACAATTAAATCGATAATATCCAAAGCTTAAAGTTACTTATTATTTGGGCTAAATATTAGAAAACGTATCTAGGCACCCATATGTATAAATATATCTCATCATTAGTAGAACAATATGTTCTTTATAAATACGGTGAATGCTTATTTTTCTAAAGATTTTCACAAAAGAGTTCTATCTTGTTACTTGTACAACGTAAACGTATGGGTCATCTTTATTATATGTTTAAAGTAAACGGAGTAATAATAAAATATTGTAGGTACAAACAGGAGGAGTAAGCCCTGATTACATACAAGCATCTACCTGGAAATAATTCAGGGAATAATTATTTGTAAAAGATATAGTAACAGATATAGATCTCCCTTTTTACTATTATTTTGTTTCATATCCTGGTAATAGAATCAATCTAGGAAATAATAATGATACAAAAAATACTTAGAATAAGCTATACTTTAATGGTAGTAAAATCCCTACAAAACTTTATTTTTTAACATAGGTCTTACCTTTATAGATTGAATTTTTAGTTTTTTCATCATTTTATTTCTTAAACTTTAAATCATAATTGGAAGATTCTAGGGGGGCTTGTGAGCTGCCCTTGTTAATTTATTTTTCTTTAATTCCTTTAAAGATTGACGTATAATTTCAAATACCTATCCTTCTGGATTTTTATAAGTCCTAGTATATTATTTTAAAATATATAAGTACTAAGCGATAATACCTAAGGCTCTTTTTAAGGGTCCCGCTTCTTGGGTATTACTACTTCAATTTATTGTAAAAGTAAAACAAGAGGGCCCCTATTGGATTAAAATGAGATAAAATAGAGACTCAGGTGAGGGTAAAATAGAACATTTTTCTTTGATATCTAACGAAATAGGCATAGCATTCGTACCCTTCGAAACAAATAAAGAAACGTGTTGACATGAATCAATTCTAATACTTTTGATGTGGAATCTATGGCTATAAGCGACCCTTTCTGCAACCAAGAGTAACAACCTAACTAAATTTTTTGTCTTGTTCCAAAATTACGGAGAAGGGTCCTGCAAAACTCTGAATAAAGCCATGGTATCTTGTGGTTGTACTAAATTTATATAAGTTTTTTTTACAGGATTGCAATAGAGTGGGGCTTCTCTCATATAGTTGGTAAAGGGAACCCTTTAATTCCTATTATTAATTCAGTTTTCAAGAATGCTTTACCAATATTTAGGGGGGGGTTATAAGAATATATAATTTGAAAGAGTAAAAGGTCTCCTAGTTAAAGTTAAAACTACAAAAAAGTATTTAGATTCAAAAGATTTACTTCGATATGCTATGGAATGCGATATAAGATTTTTTCCTAACAAAAAAAGACTTAACGACTTGTATATCAATATCAGGGTTTTCTACTACTTTATCATGCATACGGAACAGCTTCTTTATATTTTTAGAGTATGGTATTATGTATTTCTCTGTATTGTAATAACTTCGTAGTCAAAAAATTAGCAATAAAGCGCATAAAATCACAAGAATTTGAATGAACTCCTAATATTATTATGAAAGCGTAGTACGAAGTTAATGGAACGGGTTATATTTGAAAAGGCGATCTCACGCTTTTTCTGTTTTGTGTAAAGAAAAGACTTAAGTTTTTTATAGCAAAGGGGGGTCAAGGAAATATTTATAGTGTATCAAATTAGCTGTAAAATAAAGTGCTCAAGCACACGCCTTCAAAACAAAAATAGAATGTGAAGTTCGAATCTTGATTGCGATAATATGCCTCAAAAGCACTCTATTCCTTGCGTAAACTAGAGTTTAAAACCTTCTTTGTGATTGAAGATAAGTTTTTTCATTCTACAACTCAACTAAAAATGCATTCAGTTTCTTCTTCCGCAAATCCTAAGATAGCATAACTCAATAAAGTTCTATTTAGCGGGGGTAGGACTTGAACCTACGTTTTGAGATCATGAGCCTGATGAGTTGACCATCTACTCTACCCCGCGACCATAATCTAAAATAAAATATGTAATTCTTTAGCTAAATTACTGAATAATAAAATTTTCCTTTCTTTAAGTGATTTTACTTATTCGGAAATTAAGAAAAGAGTATTTATTTTTATACTATTGACTCTTTTATAATATAAACGGAGTCCTAAACAAAATAAAGACCCACTTAAGCTCATAAGTAAGATCTTTTATATTCTCTATCTACACGATTTCATTTCCATTGAATATAGGTTCAAAAAAGCATTACATATATAATATAAAGAGGCACTCATTCTGTATCCTTTACTCGGAAGAAATAAAGCGAATTAACGCATCCAAAGGATTCGACTCAAGTACAAAGTCTTATTTAAGCCGTTTAAGCTAGAGTTTTTTGAGACATTTCCTTATAAATTACAGTAAGCTTAACAGCACGGAGTTCGCAATCAGCATCAGAAAGGTCTTGGTCATAAGCTCTTGTTAGCTATTTAAAAATAGAAGTGGCGTGCAGGTGTTCTAACTAGGCATTCCCTCCCCTCCTTCTGGTCAGTTTAAAAAGATTGGGTATATTAAGGTGGATACCTATATAAAGTTCTAAGAATTATCTATATTCTCAATAAAATGATAATAGTCAAATCTTTCTCTATTTAACTAAAGGGAGTTCAACCTGAGTTAAGAGTTTCCTTAATTATTGTTTAATAAAAATCACAACCTGCTCTTGTAGGCCTATAATATAATAAAAGAGGGTCTCCTACGGAATATCAATACACGAAAACTGAAATTAAGTATAAAAGCTAGCTTATGGCGTATGGACTTATATAACTTATATAGAAGTAATAAAAAAGAGACAAAACCGATATAATAAAAGAGAATCCTCACTTTAAACCTATACGAAGTGTTAGCTTTAACTAATTACAAGAATTCTTCAGCCTTCTTATACGCAAGCTCCTAGTAACTAATTCTCTATAAAGGGTCCTCTTGACTTACTTTATTCCCCTCCTCTTTGGATACTTTTTAGGGACTTTCTCAGCCAATTTTCAGTTTCGTTGAAAGCTTTATATGAAATACAGGCTTTTCGGTTTGTCACATATGAGCTTACCAGGTATCTTTAAGGAGAGATTTTGATCTCAGTAAGTCTTTTATAAAAAGTTATAGTGAGGACTGCATTAGCAGTGAGAGTATTTAGGTATTTGTGTGCTGCTCTTTATTCGTGGTGTAATGGCGTGTGTTTTTCTGGGAGTATAAAGACTTTTTCTTTAATGAATTTTTTACGAGATGAAGAGATTTCCTATTTATAGTTGACGGGTTGTCCTAAAGTTTTTATGAGTACTTCAGTAAGTAAATAAAGGACAAGTTAGTAATGAAAAGATAAGGAGTACTTAATTCGTAGACTATATATGCATATATATGCGTAGTGAATAACAGGGATTGTTCAAAATAAGTTCATTTTACTATCCTTTTCTAATATGTAAGCTTAGTGAGGTAAAAATTACAGAGGTATACTTCCCCGACCGTAGTACTCGCGTTTCTTAACTAAATAAAGTCAAAAAAGTCAAAATTCTTGTTATTTTAAGCTTGCACTTCTCGTCGGTATACATTTAATTTAAAGGGAGCTCCCTCAAAATTCCGGTCCTTTTAAGGTACTTGCTTTTCATTCAAGAAGCAAAGGGGAGGAAGTACATATAGAAGGTTTGCCCATCTCTTTTGTAAACTGGTACTATATTCTATATAGCATCTCTCCCAAATGAAAAGTCCTAGTAGCACAAGGCAGTATAATAATTAAGGTATAGACAAGAGAAACATATCAAAGAAATTCGGTGCAAGACAAAACCCGAGCTTTTTTTTCTTGATAGACCTTAAATAATGTTTAAGAGTAGAGTAATGGGGATCTAATAGAGAGATACTTTATTTGTTTAGTATACCTTTAGCTTATAAATGAGAAATCGACTTTCAGCTCGCCTTTGTGTCTTTTGAAAATACCTATTAATCTAGAAAAACTATATCCTAGCTAGTTTAGGTATAAGAAACAAAGAGTAAAGAAAACGGGTAAATATTGAAAAATTACGCAACTCCTAATTAGCGCACTGCTTAAACAATCTAGAATAAGTAAGCTTTCTATGTACTAATACTCACAATAGGTTAGTCAAGGGCTCCTTAGTATCTACTGGGTTTAGTAGAGTTATACAATATTTCCGTAAGCGCTTTGCTGGAAAGCTATTCCGAGTTTAACCTATTTTCAGGAATTTACTTAGTAAAGTAAACAAGGAATCTCATATACCACTAAACTAAGAGCACAAGGACCCTACTGCTTTATAAAAACAAGTTTCACCCAATATCATGCCTCAAATTCTCGATTCTGGACTGCTTTTAGTACCCGCACAAGTGCTTGTCGAAAAAGCAATTACAAAAAGGTATAACCTTTAACTAATCAATTTAGGCCTGAAGAATTTCTTTAGAATACCACGTAAAAGCGGGAGTCCCCATTAGATGCTACCCAGTAAAAAAAATGAAAAAGATTTTCTAAACTTCTTAGTACAGGATTTCCATAAAATTGTCAGTCTCATACTAAGCTATTTTCCATTGCTAAAGAAGGTTTGTTCGAAACTGCATATCATTTCTAACTAGCACACCCCTTACAACAAAAAGTAGCCAGAATATCCTTAATTAGATTAGGCATTCATTTTTATTAAAAAAGTTTTAAAACACCCCCTTGTAAACAAGTAGAACTCACTATTATAGGTACCCCGACAACCATTAAAGACCTCGAGTAATTTAGTAAAGTAACTCTAATTATAATCTTAATTATCTTGAAAAAGGACATACAATTAACAACCACAGCGTAGGTTCGAACCTAATAACTAATATAAAGTCTGGAATATCAGAGATTTAATTCTCCTTCTTAGTTCTTTAAAAGATAGAGCACGTTTTTGTATTGTTTAGTGGGGAACAGAAAAGGGTTAGCGCCACTATGCTAAGTTATCGGAGAAAGTCAAGCCAGTAATTTCTAGGACAAAAATTCTACCTAACCCCAAAGATAATATAAGCTTTTTTAGTGAAGGTATTCGTCTAAGAAGCCTTTTAGCTATTCCCCTCATTGAGTCAGAAAGACGGGTGCATTCTTTATGCCTTAGAGATATCTCTAGTTAAAAACTATTTGTTAATATAGAGTCCCTTAGGTTTTGTAAATTTTAAAGAATCTGGATGCCCTAATTTCTGTGGAGTTTAGCCTTTGTCTAAAATGAGAAGCTAAAGGGATCTCAAATTCTAGGTTCCTCTAATATGATTTAAAGCATTCTAATCTTAATATTCTTTTTATTTTATAAAGATTTTTGGGTTCTTTATAATGTGTTACTTAATTATTATCTATTTAGTATCTTTTTAAGGTTGTGTAATCCCAGATGCTAGTTCATTTTTTAATAGTTTTGTGCCTATAATTTAGAAATAAAGGTTAGGATTTACTAAGCAATTCAAAAAGCTAGTAACAGGTGCGAGCCTACGACAAAAAAACTCCCGTGTACCTGTTATTAGAAATTACTAACTTTTCAAGCTAGAAGCAAAAAAGTATATCCTTATATAAATGACTTTATGTGGATTCAATTGCTTTAGAGTGATTATCAGTAAAAAAATAACGTATTCTTGTACCTCATATCCAAAAAAAGTAAGACAATCAATCATATCTAAGCTAAATCTAGTCCTAATACCAAGCTAACAACTCACTTAACTTACACACAGTTGTGCTCGAGCCCTTACTAGGCTCTTTTTAGTTAATAAAGTAAACAATAAAGAACTTAATTAGGTACAGTTACTATAGAAATACGGAAATAAGAATTAACCAATCTTTTATTATAAAATTTCGTATTAATTTGTGTTATACTACCCTACCTTCGTAGGCGCTAAGAGTATACTGGGTTTCTTTACTTGTGATGTATATAAGGGGAAAATCTCTCTTTAAATGCTTATAAACTTCCTATCGGCTTACCAGAGATAATACTAACCCAAATTCCAAGTCCCACTATAAGGGCATAAGCCTACAAAATTCCATAGAAACCCAATTTCAAGTCTTCTAAGCTCAGGAATTAAGAAAATAGCATTTAATATAACAAAGCAAGAAATCTAAGCAGTATATAAAGTCCTGAGAAAGCATATCAAAAACCCGGTAATTTAATGAAAAGGAGCTTGGCTAAGTTTCTTTCGTCTTTTTTTAATTCCACCAGTAATCGCAGCGTCATAAAACCAAGTATTTTTTATAACTACGTCCGTAAAACCCTCATTTTATAGTACTGGTTAGTTAAAGCAATGAAAAGGCCACTCAGTATCGAACCTTGAAATCTATAAGTCAGGAATACCCAACGCTTATTGTCCACTACAACTTTACTTAGTCTTTGTTAAGCAAGCATAAAAAGAATAAAAGTCCATAAAGTTTTCAGTAGAAACTAAAATATATTTTACTTTATTTGTAAAATAGTTTAAGGTAGAGAACCCCATTACTAGAAGTAATTTTAACAAACTTTTACTAAAAATGAGGAAAACTAAGCAAGCTTGGGGTACAGTTTTAAATATTTATGTTGATTTATAGATTAGGAGTAAAACAATTCTGTTTCTGGAAAAGATAGGACTCGTTTTCCTATCAGCCCCTTTTTTACCTTTTATAAACAACTCAGTCGTCTATATTACTTTCTTCTTTATTTATAAAAGGTGGGGGTATGCCTCTCAAAATTTGTAATTTCACAACAGGTATAAGTATCGTAAGAAAGTAAACCTAAGTTTTTTCAGTTTCTTATGATGCCGATCCGTGCGCCGGTAGGTAGGACTCCCCATTAGCATTTCTTAAACTATGAAATCTAGTAGAAACTTAATATATATTATCAAGGGTTTCCGTAAAAGCAAGAATAATTGAGTTATAGAATTGTTGAGTGCCTTGACGACTTTTTGACCTCTGCCCTGTAGCTGGTGAAAACTGCTTGGTAGAATATCTAGGAATTTTTAACTTATATCACTATAAAAGTAAGTCTAGTAACACCGCAGCAAAGGACTAACGGGGACTTCGAACAGTTAATCTTCAATATGAGTTCCCTATGTTATGCTTGAAATTGAAATTTATTACTTAACGAGCTTCTTACTCATAAAACACGGGTAACCCACGCCGCAGCACACTAGGGCTTTGAGAATTTCCACTATAAAAAAGCAAGAGCTTAAAAGAAAAATTACCTCTGAAACTCCTACTACCAAGTGACTTGTGTATACTTAAATTTGCCTTTATTAGAAATAACACTTTACTTGACCAATTGAACTTTTTCTAGTGATTATACTAATTAGATTAAAACCAGGTCAATGCAAAGCCGGCTTTTTTATGTTTTTATGTCCAGTATATTTCTTTATTGTTTTATTTGCTAAACTCTCCACGGGACTACCACTTGCGTGCGAGTATTATATATTATAGTATCAGTTTCATTAGACGACTATACCATTCATTAAGAAAAGGAACTTTAGCACCTTAGCCTACTAGGCAGTAAAACCTCTCGTAACTACTATTATATGTCATTGAAACTATGGGCGGGGCCCTTCCCTTTTCGGTGTGATGTTATCCTGTTTTTTTACAAAATCCGTTTTGAGTAGAACCCAGTAAATTCCACTAGGGATAGTAAGGCTATATATAGGCCTTAGTATAATCGGTACACTTGCTCTTTCATTTGATTTCATATCACAAAGTTGTAACATAATCAGTAGATATACCAAGAGAATCTCGATATAAATGTTGAGGGTTCGAAACGCCGATTAGGGGTCACTAAAGTTTATATAAGAGCTTAATTTGTAAAAAAAGTCAGTCCTTGTGTGGAAGGCCTAATATCTATAAGAAGTTACAAGTATATCCTCACTGCATACTTATATAAGTATTTTCCCTTTGGTCCCCAAAAGTACTACTCAGAACTCTGTAATGAAAAATTTCTAGATAAATATCAAAGTAGCCTAAAACGCTTTATTAATTTACTGATAACCCCAAACAAAACCTATTCTACAAAATCCCTATCCTATAAAGAAGCTCTTTTATTAAGTAAATAAAAAGTAACTCCAGGCTTTCCTGGGTGTAAAAAAACTGTTAGGCTCTTTAGCGTGCTCTTACCTTATTTCTGAAGACTCCTTTTCTTTTTTAGCTCCGCTTTTATTATACTCGAGCTGTTTACTAAGCAAATGCTAGTTTTTGCGCTTTTGGCAGGTATATATATGAAGTGTTACTTGAGGGGGACCGCGGCTATAGGGAATCCCCTAAAAGGGGTTACTAAAGAATTATATTATAGAAAATTCTTGAGAGTACTCCTAAATTATGACCACATTTGAAAGAACGAGACTTAGCACTTAGAAATAAAGCAACACCTGCCATCTGTGCCTTTGCGGGGGCTTTAGATCTATATAACTGCCCGAAACATTTTTGTTACTAATAGATAAAGAAAATTGCCCCTTTTTTATATTAGATTCTGGTTATTTTCCTTATAATGAGGAGTCTCTTAGCTCTCCCAAGCTGACTGTTGTTCTTGTTTTTACAGAAAACCTAAATTCCAGGCTTCTAAGAAAGCTTAGTTAATCTATCTACGGTACTGCTACTAAAGTTAGACTTTTAAATGGCTTATACTCAAACCAAAAGAGCTCCTCTGCTCCATATAAATAGTGCCTGAAACGGTTTGAATGTTCCTCGTACTTTGACTCACTTTTACACTTGGGCCTTCGGTTTTACCAGGTATTTCTACTTGAATATCTAGATTATGTGAAACACGGGAATTTTTCTACAAAAAAGTAAATTATTATATTGTCTTAAATCACCTCTTACTGGAGGCTGGGCCCCTTACAACTAAATGGTACACGGTAGGATTACCTAAGTTTCTTATATGTGATACCCCCAATATAACTAAGTAATAATAGCGCAAACAGTAGTACCGAGTTACACGAGTAGATTCTTTTACTAACTCAGTAAACAACAAGGCAATAAAGCACTTGTTGTTTTGTGTTGGAGTTATAGTTTCCTTAAACTCTAGAAGTGAGTAATACAGGTAATAAAAAAGCCCAAGGTGAAGCAGTAAGCCCTAACAAGATACAATAACTGAAGGAATCTCTTACTAAAGTATTAAGGAATAGGCACTCCAGGAATTCGAACTTACTTCTCACAGCTCCAGTAAGCAGCCTTTTTCCATAGGAATTGTTGAGAAATTGCCTAAAGTTTTGCAGTCTATAAAGTTTAAAAAGGGTCCTCTTCCGCAGATTGTGTATATTAAAATTCTTAGAGGAAGTTTTTTGCAAGTTCGAACTAAATAAGGAGAGTCTTTTTCTGGCAAGGCAGCCCTTTAAACGTTATTTTCCCACTTTAGAATTTACAGAATAAAACATAGTTAGAATATTTTCAGATCTCGAAATATAGGAGTAATAGGTGATTAATTTTCTACTTGTATAGAGCTCGGGACTTAACCCAAGATCAAAGGAGGAAGCTCTGTGTTGTTGACAGAGGTTCTTATTCGAACTTACCCTAACTAAAAGTAGTTTGTACGGAAAACTTATAAGGGCAGCCTTTATTCTTAAAAAAGAATGAATATTTCTTATATTAGATATTATTTCCCCGGTTTCATTTATGTTTCCCCAGAGTTGCCCTTTTACAATTGAATAAATTAATAAACCAAAAAGTATTTCTATCTTTCTCATTCACTAACTAAGACTTTTAGCAAAAGGTTCAAAAGGATCGCTTATATAGAAAGCTCCCTTAAAAGTTACATCTTGTCTCGAGCTAAAGAGTATATAGAGTAAATTAAGGTAAAGTCTGCCGAGTAAAATCGAGAATCTTAACCGCGCGGGGCCCTTTTATGCGTACTCGAAAGTCTTATTGAGGACTCTATTTTGCATGGTAAAGCGCGTAAGACTTTGACAGATGTTACATAGTTAAGAATCCTTTTCGTAACCCTGTAAATGCTCTCACTAATCATTATTCACCTTAGCATGATATCCTTAATAAATCTAGATTCCTCTAGCTGTAATCCCTGTTTGTTTATATTAGTTCTCGGAATTTTTTTACTTCTAAGTTTGTTAGAGCTTTAAGAATAAAAGATATGGGTTCCTCATCTCACTCCTACTTCAAGGGTTTACCTTACTTAAAGCATGTCATGATGCCTAGCCTTTTAGAGCTAGACATTAACTTATGAATTACAGACAAAAAGGTATCTCCACTTACTAAACTACTTTACTTTGTAGAGCCCCCTTTATATTAGGCTATCCCGGGTGTTCCTAGTTTCATTTATACCTTCTGTTTTACGATCCAGTTTTAGCAGCAGTCACGAAAATGCTTAATATTAGTTTACTAAGGACTTGGGAAATGCCTCAAAGATTGTAGGAACGAACCCGGCATAGAAAAGCTTAAGTCTAATCAAAGAGTTTTGCCAGGAAATTCATTAACACTTAACCTTCAGGATAGGCACCTACTCGCAGAATTTTATTTAAAATGGGTATCCCGTATTAAGTTAGAGTTCTTAGTATATCAGTAGTATGGTAATAAGTTAAAAAACTCTTAGTTACAAAAAGGATGCTTAAAACTCAAGTAAGATTTAGATTACAAGCGCTTGTTGTGTTACATTAAAGTAAAAATTGCATTGTTATTCCTTTAAGTAAGATGATGGGTGTGCTAGGTTTTCTTCTTTATAAAGATTAGTTTATCAATTCCTTTAGAACGAGGTCTCTCCTAAGAGTTGTCTTGGAGGAAAGTCAAAAGGTTAAAGCTCTATACCTGCCAACTAAGTCTTTCCGTAGGGGTATCTCTCTTCTTTCGTTACTGAAGGATAATAGCTACAACTACTTCACTGAAAACTCTAAATTTGCTAAGCACAAAAAAGCACTCTTGTCAATACTTTATCTATAAAGTAAAAGTAATCCGCAGAATATTCAGGGATTGTTCCATTCATGATTGTAGTATCTTGTAGTTTTTATTCTAGTTGAGTCGATTTGGCAGTTTTTCAATATCAGTTTGGATAAGCCCTCGCTTGACAAAGCACCCCTATATACGATCTTTTTTTAGCCGAACCTGATGCAAAGTAGGTCTTCGATGGAGCTCTGTTAGTAAAAATTCCTCTATATATACGGTAAGTACCTTCCTGACCTGAATCCGAACCCATGAACCCGCTTGGACTTAAAAAAATCCGAGGAGTACTTTTAGAAAACCCCTCATAATAACCAATTTCGGAGTCCATGAGGTTTTGCGGGTTTATCTTAGGTTATTAACAAAAAGAATAACTCTTGCTTTCATACTATATATACTAAGGGGGTTACTGTCTAAACTTAGTAGGTAATAATAAATAAATAAAAAGATAAAAATGAGTGTAAAAGTAGCCCTAAACGGAATGGGGTAGTCATAGTTCTAAAAAGTAATAAATCGAACTGTTAAACACAAGAACTTGTATTCTTTATTCTTCGGTTAATAGAAAAATATTATTATTGGTTTTATTTTAGACTGTAAAAATAACTCAACGGGGCGCTAAGGTATTACAAATAAGTAAAATATATCCGTGCAAAAGGAAATAATAAAAGCCTTGTTAGGTACTAGTTGGGCAGACTATGAGACCCTACTCATAACTCAAAATATGAGACGGCACTGCGTATCCTTGTTATGTCACTGGGAGCTACTTTTGATAGGGATTTCCTTGCCCTTGTATAGATCGAACCATTTAACAGAAAAAGGCATGTAAAAGTTAGACAAGTAATAAGAAAAACTACTAAAATATGCGTGCCTAAAAGGTTCTCTGAACTATTTGTGGGGTAAGCCTGAGTTTTTTTCTGGATTAGAATATAGCTTACTTATCCCTTGTTGTTTTATACCGGATTCCCTTATGTATTTTGAAGGAATATTACAATCAGATTTTTTGTAACAAGATTATAATTATATAAAGTCTGCTAAAGTTTTAGAATTAAGTTAGTTGGCAAAAGTGGCAGTATTCAAAAATAGACTAAGATACCATAAAAAATCCCCAAGGGTTTATCGGAACAGTTTAGACGAAAGCACTGGAGGGGCTAAATCAGAATCCCCAGGCAATAATATGAAATATATTAAATTGAATCTTTAGGCTTATACGTATCAAGTTATAGATTTTAGAGGCCTATGAATAACTTTTATTACTAGGCGCAGGAAATCGCATTAAGGTTAAATTGGGCGAGTGGAAAGGAAAGATAGGAGAATAAGGTAGGCGTCTTCCGTAGACTCTATAAAACAAGTATGGGAAACTATTCCGTTCCAAAAAGGAGTTACTTCTCAGAAGATTTATTAGCCAGTTTACTAGATTATAAGTAGGAGAATTTCTGACTCTTGTAAATAAAGTGTACTAGAGTTTTCAATCGAATAAATAAGTTGTCCTGCAAAAAAACATTTTAGAATGTAGGAAGAGTGCTGCGGTTCTATTTTCGTCAATGGGGAGGGGCTACCTAGAATAATTCACCTAGCTAGCGTAATCTTTCTTAAAACTTATTAGGATATGGGTTATCCTGTCGTTATTTGTGTTACTAATGTAACTAAGTTTTTTACTATAATTTTAAAATCTTTCTAGCGCGGGCGTAGTAAATTTGTAATGTAATCAGTGCCTGCTGAGTACTGAGGTACAAAGTAAGTTCAGAATCTTTGTTATTAGATGATTGCGGTACCTCCTGCCTAAGCAAAAAGGATTCCCTAAATTATAAATTAGATTAAGGCAACTCAGATATGTTAAACTCTTGAGTTAAGGGGCATCACCAGCAAGAAGCCTTTTGGTCTAGCGAGATAAATCTAGCCCTAGCTATTGACAGGGAGATAGGTCCCTTAGAAATATTTTATTTAGCAGAACTGATAACAGAGAATTGCTTCAAAGCTACGTAACACACAAAAAGTGTCTTTTGATAAAAAGTTAATTAATCTTAGCCACTTGGTTAGTGCTTTTCTTATACTTTGTTGATTCTTTCATTGTCTATAATAAAAGCATATAAAACTGTATCACAAGAAAATCTAGTTTTTGGTGCCCTTTTAGTATTTTCCTTAGTTATGGCGCAGATAACTACTGGGGGTTTTCTAGGTAGTAGCAACAAGGTTAGGGCCAAGTTAAAATATAGGAAGCTAATATACCAACTCGCGGTAAACTTAAAAATAAGTAAGCCTTTCGGATCATCTAACAGCTTAAGGTAAGGACTTTTTCCTTGACTTTTTACCTGATTTTTAAAGGATCTGATAACGTAGCTTGTCCTCAACGCAAAACTCTGTGTTTTAAACCATTACTGCTAAACCTGGTTTAAAAGGGTGGAAATATTCCGTATTTCTTTATCTACTTAACTCAACGGGGCCCTTCGCGGAATCTAAAAGTTCTGTTTTTTGTTCGACTATATCTATGCTGGTTTGGTAACGTATAGCCTATGTGGATTTTATTTTTTTAATATAGAAATTACTATAGGATTAGAACTCTTATATATCAAAATTTGTGACTCTTCCAGACAAGAAATCTTTAAGAAATTTAGTGAGTGAGGTAATAATATTGTCAAAAAGCTGAAATACGAGGCTAACTTCTAGATATGGGACTCCATTACGGACACAAAAGCGATCCGGGAATAGAATGAAATAAAATATCCTATTAAATAAAGTTTTTTTTAGTAAGGCTTTGAACCAATGGCATTCGAAAACTTGGTAGGCTTGTATTACCATTTGATTCAACGTAAAAAGAGATCTAAGAAAGGCTGGATATAACTAAGTAGACAGGATCTGCTAGGTATAAATTAATTTTCGACCGTATTTTAAAACATTTATGAGTACTTTTTAAGTGATATTAAAGCAAATCGTTGTCTCATTCTTATATACTTCATTTTATAGTAAAGTATTCGTTCTATAATAGCAGTGTTATACCGCTTTTTGCTAATAAATAATTAGGATTACTATGAGTATAACTGCAGCTTAACCAGCTCGCGGACAAGGGGAAAGATAGCTATGTAACATCTTTATCTGGGTCTATTCACCGAGGGGCTTCTCTTATACGTGTAGTTCCCGTGATTATATATATTCTAGTTTTACTAGATCTAGTCCGGTATATAAGTTAAACTTCGTTCCATTCTTGGTGTGCGATCCCTTGTATTTTCAATAGAATATGTTTCGTCTTCAATTTTAAGGATCATTATCACTGTTTCGGGATTGATATTTAATATCAGACAAGAGTCCACCTATAAAAGAGTATCGGTTTTAGATTAAATAAAGAGCTCTATATACATGAGAAAAGTAAACTTTGATGCTTGGTTAGGGATAGCGCATAAGGATTTAACCCGGGATACAAGATCCAGCTAATGCTACAAGACTTCCTGCAGTTTTATATAACTTTTTTTATGGACTCATATAGGTTATGCCACAGGATATATACGCTACATTATCATTATTTTTCTTCGATTCGAACTCTTTATTATTAAGTGATAAAAAAAGGTAATTTATAAACATAATCCGAGTCTTTTATATTACTAGTACAGAGCCAGTGAGAAGTTCTAAAAGTAGTAAGGGCCCAGTGTTCCCTGCGGTTTCCCTTAGTTGATTGGATCAGAGAATTTTAGGTTTTTTAGTATAGTAAACCAAGAAGTAATACCCTTTACTAGTTAAAGGCTATAAGATTCTATAAATAAGTAACTTGATTCTAATATTAGAATAGTTTGTCCTCTCTATCTAAAAGAATATAGCTTTATAGAACCTCTATAAACAAAAACCTATTCTTGGCCCAATGACTCTAATAGTTATGTTCTCGACTCTAAAAATAGGACTAAGTTGGAGAATTTATGTACAGAGTTAAACAAATGTTACCTCAAAAAAGTCTTTACTTGTGCCATTATATATACTACAGATTTTAAGTTCTCAATCAAAAATAAAGGAATTACTTAGAAAGAAAGACTATACCTAGCCAATTATAGTAGAGTACACATACTCCTGGACGAATGACAACAAGAAGTAGGTGGTAGATCGAATAATTATAAAAGGGAATTCCATAGGTTCAAGTCGCAAAGCCCCTGTAGAAAACTTAAATTTAAGTAGTAGGAACCTACGCTAATTACTCTCAGAATAAACCAATCTCGACTCTGACAGATCGGTGACACAAGCTCAGAGTTGCCAAATTAATACGGAGCACTCTCGAACAAGTTAGTGGTTTCTTTCCAAATAATAGGGAGTGAAAAGAGGTACTTATGATGGGATTTTATAGATCAAATTTTGTACATTGCGGGTTTATGAGTAATATGTAGTTATACTACAGAGTTACATGTAGAAAAAAGCCGTATATTTAAACAATAAGAAAGTTCTCCACTAGACAAAAATATATAGCTTACTAGTTATCTCATTCCACTACTATATTAGTATCTTGGTAATGTCTTGTTGGTAAACCACTTCCTCATTGACGGACTCTAATAGGACTCAAATAGGCAGCTTCCGCCTTGACAAGGCAGTGGGTTTGTTGGTATCTTAGAGAATATGGATCGCTTTTATAACAATGTTTTTTTTGATGCACGAACTACAATTACATTTAGTAAAACTTCTTTTAATTTACCACGCGATACGGCATAAAGGGACAAAAAACTTTCTCAAATAAATCTCATTTTTATATAGGGTTTACAAGGAACTGACCCAGCTATAAAACAATTACAAGGAGGCGCAATAGGGGCTACGCATTCTATCAAAAATTATTGATGAGATGATCATCTAGGGAGGTTTATTGAAAATTGTCTATATAATATGCAATTTTGGTCCTTTGTTTTCTTCTTTAGAATAAATCAAGTTGCTTGAAGACAGAAAGTACTTATCTTTTTTATTTCTTATGGAGAAACTTTAAATGCGGATTGCTTTTAAAAAATACTACAAAATGAGTTTAACCATACTATAACAGTAGGCTATAACTCTGTAACTCTGTGTGGTAGGACGTCAGATTTTATTATTGACACGCAAAGGTTCAAACCCCGACATCTTTATATTACATATCTTAGTCAGCCAGGTTTTAAAGTGATTAAGCTCTTCACTTTAACTAATATATCTTTATTTTTAAGATAAGGTAATAATAGACTTTTTATCTACTGGATTCTATCGGGGATGCCTTACTTAACTTATTTGGGTGCTATCTAGGAAATTGGGGTAACTTTCATATTATAAATGCACCGTAAAACTCTTCTGTAAAGCATTTTGTCGAATCACTCTTCAGGTAAGTTAGTGTAGATGCAATTATACGAGATTTTATGATAATTAGTTCATCTATCGATTGAATAAGTTAGCTTCTCAACCTAGCAGGGGGCCCGGAGAAGCTTTTACTTTTTCCGAGTAATCCTATAAAAAATACTACTTGTTTCTCTTCTCTTTCATTGAATTATAGAAATTTATTCGTATACTTATACCACGTTTAATATACTCTTTTTTATACCCTTCAAAAAGTAAATCTCTAGGATACGGGTCGAAGAAAATGACATAGAGAAGTACATGAGGACACCCATTTTGGAGTACTTTTTTCATAAATTGCACTTTTTTACAAAAAGCACTCTTTTTTTACACTAAAATTTATCAACGAAATAATCCGTGTTTTTCACAAGCCCGGATAAGTATCTGCCCGCTTTTGAGTCGTATCTTCGGAAACACTTTTAGGTCTTGTGGTAAAAAAAAGTTTTAAAAAAACCAATTTCGGTAGTAGACTTCCTTGGTTTTTCATTTATTGGGTTAGGAATTTCGATAGAGAGTATCGAGTTCTCTAAAGGGGCTTTTGTAGTTGAAATTATAAATTTAGATAAAAATAACTTAAGTTTCCCGGGTAAATAATAAGTCTTTAAACGGGTCTTGTATCCTATACAATTGGTAAGTATTTATTCTTGGGAAGCTTCTTCTATAGGCGGCTCCAGTAAGGAATTCGAAGCCCTTGTTACTGGGTTTCCTTAGCAAAAGGTACACTTGTTCTATTTAGTATGTAAGAAAGGTCTTTTTAAAGCTATTATTTGACTACAGGTAAAGTTAATTATTCGATTGTAATTTACATTTCCTGTAGTTTGTTTATTGAGTTTATAAGTTTAGGATTTAGGTACTTTCGTTGTATTTTATCAAAGCAGGCTCAAGAATGTAATATTTTAAAGAGTTTTGTTAAATCAAATCCCTAGGTTTATGTTAAAAGGGGTCTAGATTGACAGTTTAGCTTTTTGTAGCAAACTCTTAGTCCAACATCTCCTATTTTCAGGAGTATTCTTAGGTATTTAGATAGTAAAATAACAATATGTAATGCCCGTTTCAAGTACATTTATATCTGAAAGCTTTTATTGCTCCTGATTTTTTCTAGGCGCCCGGGTTTTAAACCCTTAGAGTCTGTAAATTTGTGTACTGGTTTCAAGCAGATTTTAGAAGTATCTGCTATTAGATATTAGAGTATTTTTAGTTTTTTATATTTGGAAGGACTTTTATCAGTCTTTATGAGTCAGGGGATCCCAGTAAATCTAATACATTTTAAAATTAATATTTATAAAGAAAGTAGCTTATAAAGCACAAGGGGTTTAGCTAGAGAATACGTCTTCTTAAGAGTTAATAATTGAATAAAATCCCCTGAGTTTCGGCAAATAAGAAGACCTTTTCTATTGAGTTCAGGACAAGCCTACTAAACTTATAATAAAAGAGTTTCTGAATAAAGTTATTCTATAAGATGCTATTCCCTATAAATAGTATATACTTCTTAGCTTGGGAATTCGCTTACTTTTCTGTATTAGGAATTTTATTAAGAGTATAGGCAGAGAACCTTAGGAATAAGCTTAATAGCATAAGACAGTTTAAGGAAATCACGTATTTTCTATCCCACATGAATTCCCCTTTTACTTGTAAAATTTTGTCAATTATGAATACAGAGCAATAAAAGAAGCCCCTTAAAAAAGGACTTTACTTGTGTTTTATCTATCTAAATACTAAAATAAAGCTATGATTATTTTTACTTTAAATATAATTTACAAGCTGTCCTTTGTCATACCGGGACAGGTAAATTTTGATCGGCGAATTTTACGTTAAAGTGGACACTATCCAAAATGCATCTAATTAAATCTCTGTTAGGAGGTACTCTTTCAGAAAGATTAGCCTTCTATTTTTAGAGTCTATTAGATGGGGTCGGTGATTATAAGCAGCACCTTACCAAACTTACTCAGGATTTTAATGGATTCTTTTTTAGTCAAGAAAGGGATTTCTTTAATTAACGTAATCTTCTCCAAGGTCACCTCTATCTAAGTGTACATTTAAAAAATTACATACAAGAACCGAACCTCTCACAGTGTATATATCCTTAATAGCACCCGAGCTAGCAATATAAGTTAAAGAGGTGTCATATACTTACACGATAGTGTGTACTGCATTAACATTAGCTTTTTATTTGGATTTAGACATCATTTAAAAGACCCCATATATAAGTGAGTTCTAAAAGTCGAGGTATAAGGTAAGACTTTCTATTACTGCGGTATGAAACACTTCTCTAGTTAGTCGCCCCGGCGTTCATTCACCGACCAAGATGATATGCTTCTTTTATGAATATGAAAAGTAATTGCTACCCTGTCTATATAAGTAATTAAGTTTTATTTATTCCTCTTAGAGTTTTTTTGTTAAAAAGCAATCACGGGCTCATGGTCAAGGGAATAAGGGGTTTAAACATTAACGAGAGATTTATTTATCTTGTTTTTGTGATGTGGCATGTTTTAACGAAATATAGTATTTCTCTTTATTAGTATTAAGTAAGTATAGGTCCTTAAAATTTATAGAATACCCCAAAAGTGCTCTACTAAATAAAGCTATAATAAGATTTCTCAGCTACTACCTCAAGTTTAAGTACTTCATACTAAACCAATCTTAACAAGGAATCTATTTCATTAATAAGATGCTACTTTAGAAGCCCACTAAATCTCGGAGTTATAAAATATGCATACTTTGGACTAGTAAGCTGGGCACACACATAGAAAGCACTTAACCTAGGAATAAACTTTTTACTAATTTTTTTATAAGCGAACAAAAAGACTATAAAGTTTTATAAATGTCAGAGATTGAACCTTTGCTTTGCACACTTTAGTGCTAGCGTTTTGACTTAAGATTTAGCCTAAAAAAAAGCTGTTACGTAGTAAGAGTAAGGAGTCCCGATACCCGGTTTTTTATAGACACGAATCTCTCTACAAAGTGGCACGTGAAGAAAGAATATTTTTATAATCTAAAACTTTATAATTAAAAATAACTGGTAGTTATAGGACCCTAATTACAAGGGCTCCAATTGCTTTCTATCTAAATTTATATCCCTGAGTTCATTTGTATTATTCTAGAACTAGAATTAGTAAAGGTTTTTAACTTTAAGTACATCTTGCTACTAGATATCGGAGTATCCGCTCGCTTACCACTACTTTATTGTTCCTTTAAGGGACATCTTAACCTTAAGTTACACTTGTAAACAGAAAACAGCTTTTAGCGGGCTGAGCTGTATTACTTAGTAGACAGGATCTTTAATATTATGGTAATTACCTAACTATGGAAGAGTTGAGATCTAGTTTCAAAGCGATCTTATAGTTTTGATAGAAGAATTTTTATAATATCGTATGTTAAACCGTATTAATTAAATTTTGAGGAAAGAACTCTGAATATCTGACTTGTACTCTATCGAACAAACTAAGTAATTATAACGTAAAAGTAGTAACTAGCGATAATTCCGTTCCTAGTTTCTTGAATCCCTTATATTACTATGTTTACATTTCGCTAAGTTGCTTTATTGTAGTCTAAATATGGTTATACTTTTATTCGGAAACCGTTAATTAGTAAGGGCTTGATAACTTATATATCAAAAGAGAAAAACTAAGGGGTGCCTAATTACTAAAAATGCATTTTCATCCAGCTATCTTCGGTGAAGTACTATTGCTTTATGTCTTTAGTTTTTTAGGTTTATTTTTTTTTTCTAAAGTCTTTAGCTAGAAAATACTTTAGTAATGACAAAGTACATCTAAATTATAGGCACAATCTGAGGAAAAAACTTTACTATAATAGAATTCTAATTTAAGGGTTTGTGAATCTGTTAGAACAAAGTACTAAAGTAAGAATCTTCCTAGTATATAGGTTACCAAGATTTGAATGACAAACGGAGTAATAAAAGTACCCCTTTTTAAACTTTAAAACACGGCTCGACTTGTAGTAAAGGTTAAATTAGCTATAAATATTTGTATATCGACTCACTCTCTTGAGGGTTTCAAAGCTATCATTTATATGATATAACTAGTTAATTACTTGCAACTTTAAGTGCATTTTTAGATATTGATTAAACAAAATTAGGGGTATGTCGTTCATAATACAATCCTTAGCCTCAGTCTGGGTTTTCTAAAATTTGAATAGAATACCCAGGCTTTGAAAAACTTTAAAGAGAATTAACAGATAAATTATCCTCTAGATAATATAAAGCATAGATTGATGCTGGAGAAAGGGACTTGAGCCTTTGCGTGCCTATATATAAATAGAGGTACCTAACTACTGCTCGGCTACACTCGACTCGAATGGTAGGAACGCGGAAAGGATTATAAAATATCTAAATCTTTAGTTACTACTTGTTTTGCTGAATCAAGCAATCAGATTTCTCTCTATTTAAGTGATTTTCTACCTAACCTTACAAAGAAACAAGACTCTTTTTTACTTTTAAAAGGTGACACCTAATTAGAGCATCACTTTTAAGTATAAAGTCTCGAAACTTTCTCTTATAGTAACTGCGGATTCAGTCTCGTACCGAAAGATCTAGGTGATTCATTCACCACTTTTGCTTAGTATAATGAAAATTTTTGGGTCCACTTTTTTTAGAGGTCCTGCCTACATACTTAGTACACTTCAAAAGCTATGGTATAATCTTCTGAGTATTTTGATAGCAGGCATATCCATAAATTAATAAATTATAGGGTGTTAGTCTAGTGCTCCTTATGAAATTTATACTTGCCTACCCGTTTTTTTCTTGGGGTGAATTAAATGTAAATAACATTTCTTTAACTATTATATTGTTTTCTTAAATTATATAGATAGGAGCTTCTAGTGAGGGCCCTTAGTTCTCAGAAACTTAAAGTTATTTATGAAACCTTTGCTTCTAAAACAATAAGAAATCCTGTGACTTAAACTTTATTAACTACGTCTATTAGTATCCTTGTCAAAGGAAACAAATATAGGAGCTAAATTGCTTAAAAATTATTGCAGGTGAATTCAAGTAGTAGAGCATCCCGCCAAAATTATCGAATTCGTTGGTTTAAAATGCTGTAGTAATACTAGTTTAGTCGCCTTCACTTGGCTATCCAAAATAGAAGTCAAATCTTAAAAGAACTTAGAAAAGAACCCATGATTTTGTACAAGTCTCATTTCGTTTTAACAAATCATCACCATACTAAAGGCAATCGGATCTTATAGATATCGTATACGCCGGAGAACCTAAATATCCTTGAGTTGTTTTAAAGGTAAATCCACAGTTATGCTTTAGATATGGACTCTCTGAAAGGTTGCGCATAGGAATATAGTACCTAATAGATATAGATTGATACCCCTAAGAGCATCCTGTTGATAAAATAAAACCTTAGTTATTACAAGGAATCCCGAAGTACCTGCAACTATTGAAATGGGAGCCCGCATCCTAATAAAAACCTTTGCCCTTTATACCATAAACTGTTAGAAAAACTCCAGCCATAAAATTAATTCTTTACAAAGATTTCCATACCCGGAATTGTCCAAGACATATAGCTGTTTATTTCACAGGGTTTTTTAAGAAAGGTTCGAGATTGAATAGTGTTTTATTCATTAAAGCTTGTATAAACCTCGATTTTCCTAGAGTTTTCTGGTTTAAAATGCTATAAAATTACAGTGAGTGCCTATAGTATTAAGAATATATGAACTAGTGAGGTAAGCAAAGTGTTAAGTAAAAGTAATAAACTAGGTAATTAGTACCCATATTTTGTGAAGATTAGTAGATTTAGGAACCTCTCTTTGAGAGTAAGGGATGTCTTATTTTCTATTATTAAAAAGGGAAACTCTCGTTGAAAAATTAATTAATAGGCTTCGAAAACGGGATTTATTCGTATAATTTATAAAAGGGTATTCGGATGACTCCTCTTACTTCAAAGCAGAAGAATCCGCGGAAGGAAAGATAAGCGGAAGGAAACATAAATTGTTGAATCCAGCTGAGGAGAAAGACAACAACTAAATAAATTGCAAGAACTCTAATTATTCCATTTTTACAATAGAACGTGACTACTAAAAGAGGAGCACTTTAGCAACAAAAAGCTGAAGGAGCACTCCTCTTTATCTTTTAATAGTAAACTTGTGAAAATAAAGAATCTATATAACAGATATCACTATATTAGGCCTAGCTTTTTAGACCAAATTTAATACAGTAGTAAAGCAAACGGCGAGCCTTAATCTGCAGGTTCAACTACAAGTGTTAAGAGCCTATAATTATAAAACCTTTCTCTTTGAGGACATAAAGGTTTTTATGGACTTGCAAAATTAGAATGCTTCTATAGTAAGATATAATTGATAGTAATCAATTCTTTGATCAATAAGATTTCCTTGGCCGGGATAATAAATAACAGCAAACCCGTGTTATGACCGTTATCAACTAAGAAATTAAATCTAACAAACAAGTAATGTCGCGAGAATTACTTAGATAGAATTCATATTCTGCGAACATAGTAGGTGTTATTTATCTGAACCAATGGTAGAGTGCAGGGATATTAATAAGAATACCATTGGTTTATGCACGGATATCTTAACCTAACAGAATTTTTTAAACATTAATCAGCTGAGCTTGTGAGAGTTTGCTAATAATATACACGGTTTTACAGAATTATCAATACAGGTTATAAATACTTGGCAATAAAATTTCATAAGGAATAACCCTACAAAAACTAGAGAACGCATTATGGGGCAGTTCGTGAGGAGAATATACCAGGTATAGTTTTATATTCTTTTTTATTTTCAGTTTGCCTGTAAATTAAACTCATACTTTAGTCAATATTAAGAATTTTGATTCATACATCTCCTCCTAGTGAACTCTTTACTTAAAACATTCTATATTTTTTACTATTAAGTAAACAATCTTTGTTCTATCTAATAAAACTTTCTATGAAAATTGTAAGTTAAGTTTTTAATTTATTTATTACTGTGTAAAAGCTAAAGGTTCAAAACGCCTTTGTGCTTTATGGGTTTTTGGTATCGATAAATGACAATGACTAAAAGATAAAACCAGTTTCATTCAATAAAGAACCGCTCATTCATTTTTGTCTGTAAACATTAGTCAACCGGTCCCTCATTAGCTAGTACAGCTAGTAAGGAAGTCTACCCTAGGGATTAATTGGATTTGAACTCAAAAATAGTATCCTGTTTTAAAGTTGGCCTAGCATGTTTTATCTTGTCATATCAACTTGATAAAAACCTTCATACTTATACTTTAATAACTCTTGTTATACCTTATACTAAAATCGTGCTCATTAGGAACGTAATCTTTTTAAAACTACTACTGTGAGGAGCCTTTTTGTATGGATCCGTACTTTGTATTATTCATTATCTAAGTGATATTTACGTTAGTAATTTTAGGAGTTTCTCTCGTCGGATGAATTAGCATGAGTCAATCCTTACTATCCTACCTAAAACCTAATTTTAATCCGTAAATACCCGGAAGTCCCTATTTGCTTATACTTCGCTTAATAAAAAAAAAGCTACATAGAATTTTAAGTTATCAGATCGTATCTCTACATTGAAATTAACAAAAAAGTACTTTCAAAGCAGTAAATGCTAAAGCTATAATTTTCCAAGATACGTTGTTGAAGCTCCTCTACCTATTTTAAACACGGTCAAATGCAATGAAAGAAGGCCCTGTCAATAAGTCCTAGGTTCTCCTTTTGTCGAGGGTACTATCCAAAGACCAATAGCATTTACTAGAAATAAATTTTATTGTACTAATCCTCAGGAAAGCTGATATGAAGTGCCCAATAAATAATAAGGGATACTCCTCAATCCTATGAATATAGCGGGCAAAGGTTGTTAGATTGGAATACCAATAGCTTTTTTTATACGTATAATAAATTTGCTTAACTAACCTTATAAAAGTAAAAGAATTGCGAGAAAGTTTGCTGAGCTTTTGAATTGAAGGCTTTGACAAGTAGCTTTTTAAGCCAATTTATCCAAAGCATAAAAGTATCTTAGTGTTTTTTCAATTAATGAATAATGTCATCTGGATTTGAATCCTAATGTACCAATAATGAACTACTCTCTCTAGATTTATTAGGAGTTACTGTCCCAAGCTCTTGCGCTCATTCCTTATCATTTTAATTGGCTGTACTTTTCTATTCATGTACAGTACATTAGAGTTACTTACTTGCAGCTAGTAGGACTCGAGGCGAAGGCAAAAACTCCTTATCTTAATCTTACGAGGAGAAAGAGTTACCAATCCTGAAAAGGAACCTAGCCTTCTATTTCAAACCGTAAATCCAATAATATAGGAACTGCTTTTTGAGTTTTAGTATGCAGAATCCCCATTTATATATTCATTCTTAGGCTTGACCTATTTCTTCCTATTTATATAGAACTATTCTGGGAAAGAAGCTCTGATTAAAGAACTCCTTTTGTTGCTAAATCACTAAAGAAATTCCTTAAAAAAAAATTAATAATAGTAGAAAAAGTAACTCCTAATTATACTCCTTAGTTTTACTTACACAGAATAGACTTTTTAGGGATTATCGAAAGAGTCACCTAATCATCAGTAAGTTATCCGAGATTCCTTTCAAGGCGTTTAACTCGTCTCGTTGAATTGAACTGCACAAGGACGAACTCTCGATTTCAATCATAAGCGTATATTTCGAGAGTGTATGCCTCTCGGCAATCCAGGTGCACTCCCTCAAACTCTATAAACTTTTTTATTTTCTCTACTTAACATAAGTACTTGTACAAGGCATATAATAAAAATTACTGTTCCCTACATTAGTGAGTTTTTTGTACCTATGTCAAACTAAACCAAAATACTTTGGAAAGACCCACTGATAATTGGCACTTTCTTAATTTACAGGATTTCCAACTTGGTAGGTAGGTGATATCTAATTTCCTGCGCGGACATGTATAAACAAAAGGTGCAATTAGAGCGAATGAAAAATAGACAGAGACCTCTTTTGAACCCTTGCTGTACTTTATTAGACTCCGTTTTATTGTATTGCCAATAATTTAGGCAGCTCGTTTTCTATTATAATATTGCTAAACTAAAGTCTTTCCGTTTGGTTTGCGCGAAAGGTTAGGAGTTTTCATATACTAAGATATCGTCTGGATCCGGGGAGATAATAACAAAAGGTAGTATGGCCGCTATGCTACAGCTTAATAAATGGATACTTGTAGATTTTAGTCCGGTTCTACCCTGAATAAAAACTCTATGCCTGTGAAATTCTTTTAAAGCTACCAAATTAGATAATAAGGCCCCGTTTTTTACATTACATTATAGATAATTCTAATTATATAAAGTAGTAAGTCAAGTTAAAAGAGAATCCACAGTTTTTAAATCAGGACTAGGTCTAGTAAGACAAAAGATCTACTCAGATGGACTATGCATTCCTAGGTATCGGGTAAGATTTTGTGTGCCCCAGCTTTTACGAACTCTAGTTTTGAATTGCTAGTACTAGCACCGGGGATATCTTAAAACTAACGAAATATCTAGCTTCCTTAGTTATAGCATCTAAAAATCTAGCAAAAACCGGGCGGGCAGAAGTATAGCTCCTTGCTTTTGTTAAATATATAACTAAAGAGGGCATTAAAAATACTATAAGAAATTTACCCATCTAAATCTTGCGATAGCTCACAAAACCTGTTTAAAAAAATATCCGTATTTTAAGAGTGTTATGGGAATTCCTTGTTTTAACCAAATTTGCTATAATGGTACAACACCAAAACTCAATTCTAAGTCATGTGGCTTGCTAGGAAAAGGGTAACATAATATAAAACTGCTGTAGTAGAAACTCGTAGGGTAAAGCTAAAATTCAGACACTAGACATAAGAAAGCGCACTCCCTTTTTCTAATCATTTGCGCCGGTGTGCTTTATTTTCAACAGACAGAAAGTGTTGTACAATGTGAGCAGGTAGAATTAAGGATAAGACATAAATTTCAAAAACAGGAACATATAAGCCAAGTTTCCAAAGCAGGGTATCCGACAGTTTTTTACTAGTTACTTACTTTATTTATAATATTAAAATCTCTTTTTATAAAAAGTATTAAGTTTTGCAGTTCTTTTAGGAATTCCTTTCCAGTTTTTGTATTGATATTCTGAAATTAATTAGGTAAGATAGATTCTGCCTGTTATATTACATTGAGAGCTTTTTTATACGGTATTCTTGGTTTAGAACCAGAGGCAACACCTGTATCTGTGTCACACTAAGATAAACTTGTAACTTTTACCACATTCCATACTCTAATTTTTTCTGTTTGATACCGGAACCTTTCTCTTAATAGCCTGCTCTAGCTCAATTACTAAGTAAAAAAGGGTCTGACTGATTGCCCTAGATATTGAGCATCTTATAAAATTAGAACTAAAGGGTGCTTTATATATATATTTTTACTAACAATACAAATTACTCTGAGTCAATAGCTTTGACATCTCTATCTCTGTCTGTTTACGATAAGACTCAAGAGTTTTTACAAGAGAGTAGTAGGTATTATTATATTAGTTAGATTAACTCTTGGTATGTTTACCTAAAGTAGCCCGCCTCTTCTATCCTATATATAAACCAAGAATTCCTTAAAAAGGGTTTGAACTCACATAGCCTGTAAAAAGCTAAAAAATAACGGGTAATATTTAAAAATAAATTAAATGCTGCGAAAGTTTAAGCCCGCTGTGGTATAAAATTCTAAGCTAAGAGAAAATCCTTACAAAGAAAAGCAAGAACTCGAATAAAAGAGGAGGGCTTGGCTTTGAACCCTTGCATGCTGGTTCCACTCTCCGGTGCTTTACCACTTTAGAATACTCCACTGTCAATACTTACTATAACTTTACTACATTGGAGCAAGAATTTCTATATATATTATAGGATAAAAAGGAAACAGCAAAAGCAATTGAGACAACTAAACAAGTACCAAAGACAAGACAAGCCCAACTCTTCACTTTGTTCAGAGCTCTTACTAACCTTACTTTCTTACTCGGTAGAGCACCAAGAGAAGGAGTTACATGGACATGGTTCATGACGTATTGATATACGAAGGAAAGAAGAATACTTGACTTAAGAATACGATACTTTGAGATTTCTAATTCCTGAAACAAGTCTTACTCTTTATGGAGGATCATTGCCTTTTCCTTTAACTGATTCTTGACCTTGACTCTTGCTTGGTTCTTCCTGTTTCTGGTTGTTCCATTCATCTCTCATTCTGATCAAAGTACTTTTTTAAGGTGATCGATCTGTAAACTTAAATACGAAAGCGGAATACCTTCTTTATTTACTTTTGTTCTACAGGACGGGATACTTGTGAAGACTTCAGTTTCCCTTCTTACTATATCTAATATTTGGTATTCGTATTCCTAGTTTCCCGGCAAGAGTCTTCTTTACTTAAGAGTTATAGGAAATAGTTAATAGAGGAGCTTATTATTACAAAAGTTATTCCTAAATAGAAATGAATAGGAAATGAACGGATATAGATACATAAAGATTCTTTCTTTTTCTTTATGAAAGACTTCTAACTAAGTCCCTTTTACAATTACCGAGAGATTAATCCTCTATTTTAAGTAATCCTATATCCAATTTATTATCCTCCTCTAAGCGACCCGATCTTTCTTGCTTGAGTAAGATATCTTTATAAGGGAATCCTCCTATATTAAAGAATAAGAACCCCTATTCAGTACATTTATTTATTAATTAAAAGGAAGTAATTCGCTATACTTCAAAAGTTATGGAAATCGATCCTCAAGTTTTCTAAGTTTTATTATAAGTAAAGATCCTCCTCTTTTATAAAGGAGTTTTTCAGTAATATGGATAGGGGAATCCCTGTAAGTAAGAAGTAGTAGCATCCCCTTTTAGTAAACTATCTATTACTTTCTATTTAATAATTCAAAGAAGGTTACTACAAACTAATAGGTAGGAGCTCCTTCTAACGATTCAAGTTTTGCTCTGTCTAGAGACCCCTAGCTAAACTAAAAACAACTCTACTTTTGTGAGGATCTACCTCATATCATCATGAACGGTTACCCTTTATCTTATTAGTGCCCGCTTTTGGTAAGGAAATCCTCTATCAAAAAAGAAGGGGAATCCTTATAACAGTATACAAAAGTAATAAAAAGGGAAAGCGGAGAATCTTCGCAGTTATTCCTGTATTCTAGAGCTCCTTATCGGAGTTTAAGGATATCTAGAAATTAGTATATATGAGGACCGTTTTATAGATGGAATTTTACTTAAGGGGCTCTACTCTCTTTAAAAGGCAGCTCGTTTTCAAGCAAGGGTTCCGTGTCAGGATCTCACTTATTAAAGAAAAAATTGTTTGCATCAGTAGAATTTTACGGGTTATAGCCTTGGTTAACTAAATTATAGGAGGATTCCTAGTACAGAAGTGTAACAAGTATAGGATATTCTTCTGTTGTCCTGCTTAATAATTAGTATTTACCCGATTTCTCCAATAACGAGTTTTATATCGTAAAAATTAATTTATAAAATTAAGTAGCAGATAAATTAGTAAAATAATAATATACCTTTGCTAACAAAGTTAAAGGCAGCTACTGGGTCTATTTAATTTGAGAAGAGCATAGTTCCCCTATCAACGAGTATATACTAAGTGCACTATTACTTAAACCTTTACTGAATAGAATTTCTGAAAGGAGCCCTTACTCTATATCAAAAGACAATAGATAAAACTTACTAGTCAAGAAACTTTAACTTCGTACCCTAGTGAGTCCAGATAAAAGGAGCCTCATTTTTTGAAGCCAGTTAAAATCCGAATCCGGTATTATAGGCCCTGATCCACAAGGCAAGGAATTCTTGTCTGTTCTGTACAGATTTAGTAGACCCCTAATTAAATAAGTAGTTTTTCAAATTCTAAAGCTGCACAAGTAGATTTTCAAAGACACAGGAGTTCTACCCTATGAATAAGTTTTTAGTTCTAGTATCGAATATCGATAGCCTTTCATTATTGGTTTTTAACTAAGTAAAGATATCCCTGCCTCCAGAACTAATCTACATTAAAGACTTCACTCAAATAGGGACTCCAGGTAACTTAATATTAAATTAATAAATCCATAGAAGTACGCATTTCAGTATCACTCTAGAAAACTTAAGATCAAATCATTAATCGAACCAATTACTCACCCAGTAATATGAACCGAGATAGGATATTTTACAGGAGATTTAGTAATAAATACATGAGTAAACCCCTTAGATTAAAGAGTTAGTATATTTTTCCAGTAATTTCTAGCTGGTTTTTTTTGAAAATCCAGAGCGTATCAAGATTCTAAAAACTTCTACTATTATTTTCGGATTGCCTTAATTCAATTACCTGTGTGTGAGTGGGATATACAAAGTCAATAAATAAAGTTAAGCTGAAGCTGGCATTTCCTCAGGATCTCAAAGGAATAGGTTCGATTTAAACCGCGGTTAAAAAGCAAGACTTTATCCTGCGTTCCAAGGAGTTAAGTCTTTATTCCTTATATTTACAAAAATGATTAGCTTTAGTTCTCTTTCTTTATACTATCCAATGTCTTTATTACCGGGAATTGGAAACCCTGTAAACAAAGCAACACAAAAGCACCTTACTTTCTTACTTTATAACTTTAACACTTAATTAAACTTAAGAGCGAGAGTAGGAAACACTTTTATTTAAGACTCCTCTTGTTCCTGGGAAAGCTTTACAAGTGCGAGAATACCTCATTGAATGTACTAATTACCCTACCTTTTCCCTGAAATTGAAATTAGGGGCTAATTTCTTAAGAAGAAACCCTAGGAATAAGACCCTTCTTTTTCTACCCATATAAGGGAACTTAGACTCAATCGAGTAATGCCGTAGTTACTATCCAACCTGCTCTAAATTATACATTTTTAGTAACATAATATCGAAAATGCTAAAGATAACGAATCTGGATACATTTGAAAGGGTCTCAAGTTTATATAAATTCTTTCGTTTATCGCTAGTTAGGGGTCTCTATTAGGGTGCTCTTTGAAAAGTAATGAATGCCTTTGCTTCTTGTTACTAATTTTCTATTCCAGAAATTCTTCAAGTACGTCTTTGTTAAACAATTGGACTAAGCCCAAAAACTGCAAGCTTGTATTGAAGGTTTTTCTTTTACTAATTACTTATTTAGAAAACTATTTAGGTATAAGTATCAATGGGTTACAAGACAGAAGTCGGAATTTTGTTTCAATGATTTAAAAAGCTAGCCCGTTTTATCAGGTCTGGGCTTGGTTCAGTGTACGTTAATTTTATTATTCTGCTATTTTGTTGTTAGGAAAAAGCGAGATCCCCGTTCTCTTATGACTATATTAAATACCTATCCGCGGAGTAAATAGATAGATTTCCTATAGTCTCTTACTTTAATGTAAGTCCAATGGTTAATGCTTTTATCTATTCCTAAATAAAAAAGGAATACACGCATGGATAGCGATTCTTTAGGAAAGGTCCGAGAGTCAAAAAGCAAGGTATTACAAAACAGGTATGAAAGTCAGTCATAAGCAGCCGGTGTCTATAACGTAAGTAGGATATTCAGTAAACTATAATACCTTACCCATTATAGGGTTTCAATCCTCTATATAGCAGTAACACCAAAGCAAAGAGGGGTATACCTCTTACTCTTAACAAGCAATACAATCTATTACCTACCTATACTACATAGCAGGGAATTCCTTTACTTGTTGCTATTGGTTCCTGTATTTGTTCAGAAGGTAATAAATAAGTAAAAAAGGGGAGTTACTCCTCTCGGTACTCTTTATTTAACTCCTCCGTTCCCGGTTAAAGGGAAGAATGTAAAGGAGGCTTTTTAGCTATATAAAATAAACAGAGTATTAAAGCTCGTCTTAAAAGTAAGCCTCAAATCTCTGAAAAAGCAGGTAGTAAAAAAACGTAGGAACACTTATTAGACTCCTTTATTATTCCTCGAATGCCCTTTAACTTAAAAAAATTCACGGATAAGAAGACTTTTATTTTACATTAAAAGGCAAAGACTTTCAGGAAATGCTAAAAATAAAAAGTCTGTATTAATTTGAAAACGGCTCTAGTTACTCTAAATTCTTTCATTTATGCAGGTTTGGCTATCCGGTAAGTGGGATTTCGAGGTTTACTATTCCTTAAGAGTTCTCTTTTTATTCCTTATAATCTGAAACTGGAAACCTAGAAAGAGTACAAAAGCAAAATGAGTTACGAATCTAGATTAATTCATAAAGGGGTTGAAGTTATTTTCTAGACGTGCTTTAAAAACCAGGATTTGCGTGCCCAGCTGGGTAGTTATCTGACTCATTTTACGTGCAATTTCTTAGAAGTTTTTTATTCCCTTATCAAAAGCAGACTCTGAGTTAGAGAAAGCACCCCTTTAGTCAATATTTCTCGTTTTATAAGACCCTTAGGTTTCAGGAACTGCTTTACTAAGCCCTAGGCATTTCCCTTTATAAGACCAGGAACTTCTCCTTATGCAATACTCAGGATTCTAAGACCCCTAACCCTTACTAGAACTTCCTAAATACAAACCTAACTTAGATGCTTAACCTCTTTTAGTAGTCTTTGTTAAAAAAACTCTTCCCATTTTCTAGTTCCTACTCCTTTTCGGGGCCAAGGAACTTTTTAGTAGACTTATATACTTTATAATTCCTAACTCATTCAGAAGCGGAAAACCAACTAACTATACTTCTACGTCTTCTTAGTTCTAGATTTACTTTACCAGAAACAAATGACTTTGGCTTTAGAGTTCTCTTATTCCCCACTGCAGGAATTGGAAACCTGAAATTAGAGGAACACAAGATAAATCTTGCCTTACTTTTTTTGAAATTCAAGAAAATCTTCCCTAAGAAAAGTGAGTTTATTGATTTCTCATATATAGGCTTCCTACTTTTTCTTACATTTGAGACCTGTTCCCTTAACAAAACAAGTTTGATTCATTTTACAGTTATAGTGGACATAACTTTTTGAGAATTTGAAGACTTTCACTAGCTAAAATGGGTCTTATTGATTTTACCGTAGTAGAAATTAGAACACGAAAAAAGCAAGTTTCCCTTGGGAAGTTCTCAATTTTGGGGCAGTTTTCTACGAAAAATTCTATTTCATATAGCGGCAAAAGTCCTCAACACCTTTTTAGGAAGGGAAGCTCGATCCAATTTAGTAAAAAGGTAGTCCGCCCTTATATGCAAAATCAATACTTTTTACACTTTTTATAGTTGGTCTCTATAGGGAAAACTTGTTTGAGGGCAAAAATACCGGGAAAGACGAAAGTTACCAATTTCGAAACAGGTCCACAGAGCGGAATTGGGGTTTTATTGATTTCATAGTTATACAAACATAACATTCTTTTTTTGAATCAACAAGCAAGCTTGCCACTCCACACCTGTGCTAACAAACAGACAAGCTGCTTCTACTACAATAAGACAAGTTCCTTATGAAAAGTTAGAAACGGAAACAACAAGTAAACTTGCCTTACCCTATTCAAATATAGGAAAGAAAGTGAAATTCACTAATAGAGTATGCGATTCGAACCTACGACCAGCATCTCAATTAGTCTCTGTTCTACCAAGTGTAAACGTGCTAAATAACTTACTTAATTGCCAGAAGAGAGATATAGAGCCAAAAATGTCCTTATCTAAGTTCTTTTAATCCCCTTTTGTAGCTCTGTAGGACAGCAATTACCAAAGGAATAACTATCTAACAAGATCAAAATCCTAATCTAGATCTAGCTAGATCTATACAGGGGTCACTCCTTTTGCTTCATATAGCTGTAAGGGAGAACCCATTACATTAGGAATATGTACTAAAGGTTTGACAAAGCCTTAGTACCGAGAGTTTAAGTTGCCCTTATAAAAAAGAGTCTTGTGTGCCTAATATTCAACCTTTGCTTTCAACAGGATTTCTCTCTAGATTTAACAGAGGAAAAGCAAGGAGGCCCCTTTATTATAACTATAACCGGTTCCATAAACTAAGAAAGTCGAAAAAGAAAGGATTCCTATCCGAAGTCAAGCCTGCTCTAAGAAATAACAAGCACTGAAATTCCCTCAAAATGGGTTTCTTTTTTATATCTCGCATTTATTCTTTAGATTTGGGTCGAAGAAAACCTACTGGTTTGGTTTTAGTCTTTCCTTGTTAACTAGAAATTGGGAAGGGGAGTTGGACAACAGAAGATATTAGCTTTCTCCTTTAAGTTCTATATTTACTTTACCAGAAACAGAGTAAACCCCTTTCTTTTATTTAGTTTTAGAATTCCTTCTTATGGACGATCAGGAAGTGCTTATACTTTTTTATTTCTAGTTAGTGGACTTCCTTACTCAGGAACGCCCTTCTAGTTAGGCTAACCCTTAAGAAAATACCCAGGTTCAGAACCAATCAAATAAAATGAAGGAAACCTCCGCCAGACTTTGTTCCTTGTGACCTTCCTACTTACTTAGAAAACTGGATCAGCAAGACAAGATAAATCTTGCCTCTTTCCTTTAATTCTATTATGTTTCCCTACAGTTTGAATTCCTGATTTGATTGTTAGGGCGCTTACTAAACCCCTGGCTTTATTACCCTGATTTACTTGTTTTAGATTGTTTAGGGAATTATTACTGACTTTTCCTATAGGTTTCTTTTTAGTTATTCCTAAGTCTTTTATGGACTAGGAAACAAAACCCTACTACTTTATCTACTAGAAACATAGCTATTGTAAATAGAAAGATTTACCCTTAGGTTTTTATATTACTTATTTGCTAAATACTTAAACTAGGGAAGATAGGTCCTAATACAAACAATTTGATAGATAGGCAGGCTTGTCCTGAATTCCTATTAAGTAAGAGAGGGAGGGTTGAGATTCATTCCTACAGAAGACAGTAAGACAAGAGTAAGCTACAAGCTAAAGCTTCCCTGAGAAGCTACCTTGTTTCCTTACTCCCTTACTAAGACAGGAATTACCAGGAAAAAAACGATCCATACAGGTAAGAAGAGAGTACAACTATTACAGCTATCAAGAAGACTATAACAATACCTATACAAGAGCTACAGGGAAGACAAATAACTAAATAGTACTAAAAAACTTAAGCGGAGGAAATCCAAACAGTCACGGTCTCTGCTTCTGAAAGAAATAAGGAAGATTACTACAAGTAACATAGAATACAGACAAGAGAAACCTATGAATGAACACTTGATAGAGAGCAATGTAATAAGACTGCAAGGAACATGACTGAAGAATCAAGGCACAGAAAGAATTGAAGGATAGTATAGGGCATAAAAAGAAGAACTAGAGCTAGAGTCATAAGGGAATGGAAACAAGGTTAACCTTTAAAGAAAGAAAGCCCATTATCAGGTAGTCCTTTCGGTACCGAAATGGCGTACTTCTCGCTTGCAATGGTATCCTTTCTATTGACCCTAAAGTAGGCTTAAATGTAGTGGTCACCATTCTCTTAGTAGTAGGGGTACTTCAAAAGAAAGAGGTTCCAATGTAATGTGAATTAGAAAAAGGAAGGATAAAGCATAAACCAAGAAAGAAAGATTCAAATCTAGAAAGTGAGGCAGTAGATTTATCTATTGTGTATTGTATTGTACTTGTATTGAAAATGAATAAAAACTTAGTCCAAAATTCTCTATTCTCTCTATTAAGGGAAGCCAACCCTTTCCAGAGACCGGGCCCTTCTCTTTATAATTATAGAAATACAAACTCATTGCTAAAAGCGAACCAGTATTATATACATTCTCATCAACAAGAACAAAACTAAGCAGGTCACTCGCAAACACGAGTCCTAAACTCCTTAGGAAAATTACTAAGACAGTAGTTCTGCAAGTAAGGAAGAAAGTGAGAGACTCAGATAGATGTGAATCACATGATAATTAGATTACGTAATTAAAAAAAGTAAAGTAGTACTGCTTTGCTTTATAAAGGCTGCCGCTTAATTTCCTCTTTAAGGTTTTGTGAATTTTGTGAGTATTCCTATCACCAGGTAAGTCCCTAGTGAGTTTATATAGCTTCCTTAGCTATTGGTACGCTTACACTTGTTCAGCAAGCATTCTTTGCCCCAAGGAGGCTCGAATCGGACGACTCGACTTAAATACAAAGTATAGTGCAATCTTTTCTAGCTAGGCCAGCATCACACTTCACCCCTAATGAACGCCTTTCCCAACTATGAAGCACATCCGCTGAGGTCACAATCGCCCGTATATGAGAACTCTCTGGGACAACTACCCGATCATCCACCTCCAATAAACGCAATTGATCCTGATCTAAATCATCTTCAGAAACCATATAACTGTCAAAGGTCAACGCCTTTTTGTTTTTGGCCTTTTTCCGGCCATCTCTAATTCCACTGACTGGTAAATATCGCAAGACTTCTTCATGAATCTCTGCGATTTGAATATGGAACATCATAACAACGAATAGGAAAAGTACAGCTATAGCTCCTATGTATACTACTAGGAAGATCATAGCAAAGAAGTCAAGACCCAACAAGAGTAAGAGCCCTGAGGTGTTGCAAAAAACGAGTATGAAGAAGAGAACGGCATGTACTGGATTTTTAGCGCGTACAACCAGTAATGCAGAGACTAGGGCCAATATTGAGAAAACGGAAAGTATCATGATACATCGTCCTTATTGCTGAAATGAAACTCTCATACTACCTGTGATCCTCGTGAATCCTCAATTTTTGATAATGAAGTGTTTGTCAAGATTTTTGTTAACGATTGAACTGCCCCAAAGAGCTTTTTAAGTCCCTTGCTATATCCGACCCGGATAAGATACGAGCACTTGACTCTATTACCCGAGTGTCTTTGGTATCTATCTAGCTTTAATTCATTATAATTAGAAGGCTTGTTGTACTACGAAATAACGAGTTTCGAATAAGGGTAATGGTCAAAAGAGAAGCTTTAGTCTTGTTTCATTCACCAGCTACTTTAAACGGGTTCTCAACTCAGACAAGGAACTTCTAATTTCTTCGGATACAATAGTAACAAGGGTGCTTTTAATAGAAATTTGGGTCGACTTTGACGTTAGTAATGCAGGCTACTCTCTAAATAATAGAACAAATAATAGAACAGAACAAAGAATCCTAGATCCAGCTATTTCTCATATAAAGAATAAACTTTACTTTTGACTCCCCCAAATCAGAACTATAGCAATGATACCAAAATAGACAACGAAAAAGAAAGGGGTGAAATCTTGCTTTTCTGGCTTGTCCTCCGGGATTGAAGCTTCCTGATTAGGAAAGAGAAACTCATTAATGGCACTATAAATATCGCACCAAAAAGTCGGTGCGATATCGATGAGGTATGAAGAAAGATAGTAAAGAGTGTGTGAAAAGCAAGCATATACAAACATCCTCTTTGGAGAAAACCAAGTGAGGAAACTACGCCCTGATTGGAAAACAGATCCGCCCTTACTCAAGCCCTTATTCGCTAATACAGAAACTCCCCTTCTTGTATTCATACTCTTTTTAGATTTTACAATTTCTGCTAGGATTATTACTCGTTTTCGAGATATCCTACCAAAAGCTAAAAAATCCCTACGAGAAAAAAAGACGCAAATCGGCCCAAAGCCTTTTTTCAAACTAATTAGAACACTCCCAAGATCAGAAAACATCGCTAAAAGAAGCTTTTTCGATTGGGAAGAATGTTCTTCTGACTGCATCCAAGAAATTCCTATTGCATAAGAAAAGGGCTCTCCGTCGATTCCTTTGCAAATAAGAAAGGATTCAATCTCTAGATTAGAGCAAAGGGCTTGGTAGAGTTCCTTAGGACAGAGAGATCTTGAGTTTGTTAGGAAGATAAGAGCGTGCTTGATAGCGGATTCTCGGCCCAAGCTGTTTTCGGATTTAAGCGAAAATTCTAACTCTGTAGGTTTAGACTGCGCGGACCCAAACCACAAATTATGAATCTGGGTCTTGTATTTTTGACCAAGAAAAGCCCCCCCAAAAAAGGAAAGACTTATCACTAAGAAGATAAAAATAGGAAAGAATTCTAGCATCATAACAACCTAGTTCTTTCTCTCCCTTCTTGATTTAGACCTATAAACTAAGAAAACTTTTCTTGTATGAGTCTCCCCAAGTATGATTTGAACCTACGGCCGTTCGGTGCTCTACCACTGAGCTATTGAGGAAGACGGGTAATAAGTACTCTATACTCTATCTAAACTCTGCTCGTTCTTTTAGGATATTTAAGGAGCTATAATTAGGGGCCCTCGGGTACCCTATCTTTTTTGTAAACCTAACAGACCTTACTTAAAAATATGAGGAGAAGCATTATCTCTGGCCATAGTCCTAATAGTAACGAATACCGCTGATTGACTATAGATGACAGTTATCTCTTATGATTTAAGGACACAAAAGAGTATTCCAAAATATAGACTAACTTCGGCCAGTACTAGTAGTACTAAAGAAGCCTCTAATGAACTCTCCTCTAAGACGCCTACTAAACCGGAGTTGATAAAGGAGGGATTGGTCCCATTAATTTAAGTACTTCTTCTATTTGTTTCTTACTGGATATACGAAAGAAATAGAAAGTTTGCCAGTATGTTATTTCCCGGATTGCATGAAAATGAGTTATATAAAATTTCCAAGGGGTTCCTAATAAAAAGGGTGTCGTTCAATAACTTATCCCATTTTTAAAGTTTATAGAGAAATCCAGTAGGATCCTTCTTTTTTCAATTTATGTGTTATAGGGGACCCTACAAAGCATATAATGTTAAGTAACAATAAAACAGATTATCCTGCAAAGTAAACCCATAAATGGGTTTTCCTAAAACCTACAACAAGAATGGCTTACATTATAAATATTTTTTTCTACAGCAGAAACAAAGAGGAATCGTTGTAGTAAAACCAGCAATGCTTTTTCGGTAGGAATAAAAATATTTTCCAAAGTGCAGATTTGTTCGTGATAGTCTCTACTGTATTTTAGCGTATACAAACCCTAGGTGTAGTTGCTAAACAACCCTTTATTATTTTAAAAAGGCTTCTTTAATTTCAACCTATTCTCGTATTAGTTAAATTTATTATAAGGGGAACTCCTAATAATTTAGTCCGCAATCACTTAGATACAAATATAGCCAACCTTCCTTAATACTAATGTATTTGAATACTAACTCTATAGTATGCCAAATAAGTAGTAAGGAGTCTTCTAAAACTAAAGCCGGAAGTGTTGTCAGATAAGAAGTAAAAATATCCGCGCATATATTAAGGGAGACTTTCTGCCATAGAATCCTTTTACCTTTTTTAATACAGATATCTAGCCTCTAATGTTATTTTCTTGAAAGTATAACGATTAACAATTGAATTTCTCTGTTAGTAGGAAGATCTGAATATTGTTTCGGGTATTCTATACCCCCGGTGCTTCTAGCCAGTTAGTAAGTTATATTCCTAGTAATAGTTGTTTTATTGTATCTACGTAGATAGTTTTTTAATAAAAATATTTAAGAGTTCTTTTCTTTATTCACAAATAGCACAATCTTATAACTCTATCATTACGAAGTTCCCCTATAGATCTTAGATGCTTTTTATAATGTGTTTACTTGGATCTCTACTGATTGTCCAATTAGTTTTACTGGTATTGCAAGGGTCTTTTTGTTGTGTTGTCCTGGATATATTCAACTCAGTTCCACGGATATTCTTCTAACCGGGGCTGGGTCCGCGAGAATAGAAGTCATGAAATAAGGTTCTAACATGTTAAATTCTATAAACCTTAGCATGTAGATTCTTATACTAAAGACAGAGTGCCTAGTAACTCATCAGATAATATGAAGATTGAACCAATAAGGTGAGCTCCGAACAGGATATCCTATATTTAGGTAGATATATCGTCAATAAGCTATAGTTTTTCTGCTAGCGAATTTAATTGACGAGATACATCTGTGTAGAAGGAAAATCCATAAGGTATACAGTAAAGTACATATTTAGCTACAAACATCTTGCCCAAGCATTCATTTAAAACTACTAAAACCCCGTCTTGGTATTTATACAGTAACAGAGTATTCAGAAGGGGGCCCCTTGTTAGAATAGACCTTATTCTTTGCTTGTATTTTAAGTTTTTTATTCTTATTCAAATATATTCATAATAGTCCTGACTAATATAAAATATAAAAGGAGGGAATCTTTGGAATAAAAAATAGAAGTACCGAGAATATTTGAACTAGCAATCCTACGGTAGGTATAAACAAGTACAAAAAATAGAACTCGGTAGGGTCTGAAACAGCATGATCTTGTAAAAAGTATAGGAAAACTTAGATCCAAATTAAAGATTTATGGCATGTTGCTTACGTGTCGGGATAATAACCTTATATAAATATACGAGTAAATGCGCTCTTTTTTATATAATGCATATTTTTAATTAATAAAAACCCGATATCTAAGACAAGGTAAGAAAAAAATACTGAAATAAAAAAAATGTTTATTACCTTTTTCTGCAGTCTTATAAACCTATAAAAGCTTTTAATTATATATTAATACTTTCCTTTTTGTTTTTAATGTTTTATAAAGTAGTGTAATGAATAACTTTTGTAAATGTTAAGGGCTTTATTCCAAGTTAATACTAAAAGTATTAGATATAAGTAATAACTTTTAGGTACCCTATCCCATATTAAATATACATATTTGCGCCTTTAGTCGAGACGGGAAACGTACCCAATTTAAAAGTTCCTGTTATGCGCAGTCTTTATCTTCATAGGGTAGTACCCCAGCAGCCCGTGTACCGTACGAATTCAGGTATAGAGAAAAGCAAGTAGCTCTTGTGCTCGCCCGAGCGACAAACTTAGTAAAGGTACGATGGTTCGTACAATAAGTACGAGGTAAAGGCAAAAATTGGGATAGGGAACTAACTAGTGGTCTTTAGTAGGTTAAGTCGCGTGCATAAGCAAGTGGTGGGGAACCCTACGAACAGAATTTAGGAGATGATAACTTTTTAATAATAAAAAGAACGGGATCCAATAATCTAGGGTTATCCCGTATAAAGGAGAGTAACAAATTAAAGCTAGAAGTGACCGGCATCATTAGAGCTAGTTATAGAAGATTAGCTGCTATCTAACTTTTTTCCTCTTCTGGGCGGGTATGATAGTTGTCTGATTCATTATACTGACCATTGCTAATAGAATGCGTATTCCTTCCTTATCCGACGGATATCTCTTTAACTTTGTATTTATTGTAATTAGATATTACATTGTCTTAAGATTATATTCCTATTCTGAGTTGAGTAGTATAATAGGTCTAGGTCTCTCTTATCTTTATCTCTAGGAATCCCTAGATTTTTCATACCCGATTTATAGAAATTTTAGTATTGTACCCTTTTTTATATTATTAGTCTCAGTTTCATATAACGAAATCTACCTAAAGGAGTATAGTATTTTATTTAAAGAAGACCTCTAACGTCTTCCAGGCCAAACTCTATCAAAAAAAGACATAAGAAATAACTGTAAAAAAAGGTAAATAAGGGGACCCCTATTAAATCCGTTAATGATTTTACACTTTTTATTTATATGCAAGTATACAAAATAAGATTATGTAAGTACTTTACGAACGCTTATCTCTATATTGTGCCGTAAGTTCGGAGATTAATTAAATAGGGGTCCTATACTAAGCGATACATATACGGAAGGGTTCGTTTAGAGGTCTCTATAATCGAGAATTTTCTTATACTACGATATCCCAAATAACTAAATCACAAGAGTCCCCCTAAAATTGGCTTCTCATAAGGGGTACAAAGTAGAAGATGGGGTAGTGAAAACTATTAAGACTCTTAGTAATAAAAAGGCGGAGCAAGATATAGATTTAAATATAAAGGTGGAATCTATTCCAACACTTGACTAGCCGTATGTATAGAGTGATAGCTTAGTGGTAGGGCATCCTCGTTGTAAACCGGCATTCAAGGGTTTGAACCCTTTTATACACGAGAAAGCGCACTTATATGTCAAGAAGAGGCTGAGTAATTCTTGTAGTGCTTTTTCTTTTTTTTCTCTGGAATTAATTTTTTTGTGGCTACACAGAAAAAGTAATTTGTTATCATCCGTTTAGTAACAGTAGATAGGTTTTGAACCGATGCAATTCTAATACTATCCGTCGCGCTTTGTTCATTTAACGGCAAGTTACAATAATATAGTCCTTATTAAGGCACGGGGCCCTTGAGATGCTTGATTATAGGATATCTCCTTATTCTAGGTTCTTCTTACTTATTAAGTTTTTAAGTCCTAGCCTGATAGCCAAACGGCTAGTTTTTTTATCTGTTATATAATCGTAGCTGAGCTCAAATTATTACTTCTACTCATATAACGAATAAAATCTGCAAATCTATTCATTGAACTTATAACTTACCAAATTATTGGGGCTTACCGTATGTCAAGGTATATAGGGTAAGGCATGGTTTACTAAACGGGGATCTCTTTAGCAAAAGACAAAATTTACATTTTCATGATAACGAGGATATCTATACCTCGGTTATAGGCATATTAGAGTATAAAAATTTTGAGTGTGAGATGGATAGTTGATTTAATCGTTCACTATATATAATACGTAATATCAGACTTGTAGACAGAGTCAAGTTCATTATCTAGTAGTCTTGGATGTGAAATAAGAAATGCAGATATATGAATTACACTGAGTTTCTCTAGGATATTTATTCAGTAGTAGTAAGTAGACGTAGTAGAGTCCAAATTACCTTAGCGAATCGAGAAAATACTAACCTTGTTTTTTTAACCCTGCTCATGTCACGATAACATATCTAAGTTCTTATTTTCTTATTCTTTTTTTCCTGTAAATATTCCTGCTTTTCTTGCTCGAGACTTGCTATTATCGGGTACTTTATACGGGGGAGCCTTTTAGTTTGAATCCTGTTTTTTACTTAACTTAGTTAAATACCTTGATGTATAATTCTTATTCCTAATCAAAAAACAACTAATATCTTTTTTCCCAGACATACCTACGGGGTACAAAAGTTAAACAAATATAAATAAAAGTAAATCCGAGCGTCTACCTAACCTGATTTTAAAAACTCATTCTAAGTATAAACTGTGGTACAACCTTGTCATAAAAAGGGTTTCCTAGAATCCTTGTATTTTGAATCAATTATATATCAAAGACCTTATTCCACTTTCTAACTTTCTACTTAAACTAATAAAAAGAGCTCCTGCCTTTGTCTGTGTAAAAGCCAAATCAGGTATACCTTCTTAACAATGAAACTTAAGTCCTTATAATTAAAAGAAGTATTCCTCATGACTAAACTAAGAGTAGATAATTCAAGATACTATGGATTAACTAATAAGAAGAGTATTCTATTTAAACAACTAGTGGTACCTTATTGCTTTATGGATATGTCCATAAATTCCTGGTTTTACAACTAAATACAAGACTTAGACCCCACTCTGCCAGTTAATGTAAATCGATTCACAAAGAACTAAGGAAAAAGAAACTTAAAGGGCTGGGATTTACCATACTAACTGTATTTACTTATTAGTTTATTAGCCAAAATCTATTAAATAATAGAATATCCAATCCAGAAAAGAACTTTAAGGTCTCAACTAGCCCCTTTTGCTTTGATATCTTATATCAAATGTCTGTCTTGTTAGTAGGGGATCCTATTGCTTTTTTATACATTTAGTATGATTTATGCGCAATCCTTGGACTACAGGGTAAGACAATACTTTTTTTATGTTAAACCCATTGCATGACCTTTTCCATGCGCTTTAGCACGAGTTATTCGTTTTCTCAAGTTTTTTGTATATAAGAATCTTCCACGGAATATCGGTATTACTAAGAGCAGTGGTTTATACCACTTTGTATATTGGCAGGCAAGTAGAGTATTCACAAAAGTATTCTTCTTAATTATGAGGCAGTAAAGGTACCTTTATTTCTATGACATAACTCCAAATTGAGGACAAAGCAAGGTTTTTAGGCTATGCCCCGGTATCAAAGAGTAACTCTGCAGTTATTTAAAATCTTTGTATGCTTCTAGTATCTTAAAAGATCTCCTGTAAAATTGCAAAAATCCTTAGGATATTCCTACATATTAATAGTACAAAGTCAACTTGTAGGTGCGAAATCCCAAAAGCATATCCCTGGTACAAAGAATTCAGTAGCCTCTTTTAGCACCCGTCTGGTATATAACATTTTTGTATAAAACACATTAAATTACTACATATTCTTAGGCTTTATCTTTACTTCAGCTCTCTATTAATCAGACACAAAAAAGCTTCTTACAAAAAAAAACTTCATTTTACTATGTGTTTGTAAAGTAAATCACTAAATAAACATAAGGTATATGTATTTGTTAGGCCCCTTTTGTTATAAGACAAGTACTCTATATTCAGGTATTCCTAGGCATTGTATACAGTTTGAAAATTTGAACTACTTGAAATAAAAGAGAATCCCCCTCTATTAGATTCACCTGAGTTTTATTCCCTTTTCAGAGGTTTCTAAAGAGCGCTGAAGCAGGGAACAGACTTAGATATAATAGTAATAGGATTTAGCTGGTCAAATATAAGTTATAGTTATTTCGAATAAACTAAATTTTTTTGAGGGCACCCGTATGAAAAATTATTAAGACATACCTAGTTAAATAAAAAAACCAGCTCGTAACTTCAATGTTGATTTTCTTTAAAAACTCCTCTAGATACAGATAACCTCTCTTTAGGAATACCGGGCAATAACTCTTTACGGGAAACCTTTTTTATTATAGAAGCTCTGATTTCAGTAGGAAAACTAGGTCTGAGTACTTGCATAAGTGTTAAAGCGTGAATGCTAGCTGCTTTATCGGATCCTGAATAATAAGTATTCTTATAGGTTAGGTGTAAAAATTCTCAGATTGCAAACCCTTTTGTTTTGCACAATTAAATTCAACAACACGTGGTAAAAATAAACTGTATTCACTTCTGTCTGCGGGGATTTTTTTGTACTCGTATTCCAGATATAATAATGGCAGGGTTCCTTTTATCTGGGCAAGAAAGTTAGGCGCATTCCGCATTCCTTGTAAGCTCCCTTCTACTTCTAGGCTTTTGCTTTACAGCTTGGGATATACCTCCTATTAATAGTAATACGTTGACTGGATTCCTTCTTAAATTAGGGGTAGTCTTGAAGATTATGTCCATAAAAGGATCAATTTAAGTTTTGTTACTCCTTTATGGGTTTATGGATAGGAGTTTCTCAGTAGTATTACGATTTTCAACCACTCTAACTTTCGCTCCTATAAGGGCATGCAAAATGAAAAAACCGTTTGGGGGAACGCCGTCACTTTCTTTTATTGTGTTTGTTTCTGTTACTAGTTTCGTGGGAATACAACTTACAGTACTACAATTCTAAGTTCTTAACAATTTAACTTTATAAATCATAAGAAAAGACCCGTTCTTCTAATTTTAATAAAACGGGAACAGCTAATTTCAAGGTTTACAAGGCAAGCAATTAGAGGTTATCTTCTGTGACTCCGGTCAATATCTGTATAATTAGCTCTAAGCAAGAGAGCACAACAAAAAGGACTAAGCTAGAGTTCACTATTAAGTAATACAGAAATACAGATTCGCTAACTCCCCTATTAACTTAAATGAAAAGACTAACTTCTTTTAACTGTGATAAATGAATCGTAAACCACTGGAATTTTATAGTAGGATTTACCTTTCTTCGAGTTAGAACTATTATGAAAAACTTGAGTCAATTAAAGAATTTTAAGCTAGTACTACCTATTTGCAAGCAAGCTTACCCCACTATGCTCAACTAAAAAGATTAGTTAGTGCTTTACCTATTAAAGAAAAGAAGTAAGATAATCCTTTTTGCTTTTATAGGAGTGCCCTATATGGTATAGGAATATCTAAAAGGAGTTTAAAGCATTTTAAAGTTAAGAAAACCTAAGAAGTAAATTTATTTTTAGTTTTGACAGAACCCGGTTTATTACGAAGTGAGACTCCTATAAGCACCTCTTTTTATTCCTTACTCTAAAATCTTGTCTACTTAGTTTATTTGTTGAAGTTTTTTTGAAAGGACCCTTTTTATGTCTATAATAATACAAGGAATTCTTGAGTTATCCCCTAACATTTATGAACGGAGATCCATAAGCCTAGTTTTTAACTAATCTTTGTTGATCTGGACATTTGTATACTATTGAATTTGAAATGAGCTCTATTTGAGGTTTCGTCTAACCAAAAGTTGACAATGTTGTAATATGAATATTAGGAACTTAAGTTGTTCATGCGATCCTGTTTTTACGTACCTTATTTAGAGAAGTTTTCTACCGCCCGGCTATCGGCGCTCTTAGCTATTTTTCAAGGCAAGCAAAGCTGCACAAGTTTACTAAAGTTCAGCTCATATAAGGATTAATCAAGGTTTCCCTACATTTTTGTATCTAAACAAGCCCATAGTTAGAATTCCATATTTACCACAGAGATAATATACTAGTTTAGGACCTGCCTATTATACCCTTCCCAGGCGAACTATTCTGTGGCTGCAGATCCCTCTATAATTACTATATTTTGCCTAGTTAAGAATTAAGAGATCGCATTAGTTTCATTTCAACGAAAAGACAAAGTTACTATAAAATAAAGTGTGAAGCTAGTACTAAGAAGCTCGTATTGTAATGATTCTAGATAAGAAAAGAGCTAGCCAGGTTTCTTCCAGTTGATACTTCAATTTCCGGGATGAGTCATAATTGGAATTTTTAAGGTATAGCTTTCCAGAAGGGTGGGGTCGATCCTTACTAGAGAGAGAGCCTTTTGTGTATTAAGGAGATTCCAGATTTGTAAAGTGGAAACATATTATATGAATTGGAATAAGAAGTGTACCAATAAATTAAGTTGCATTTTCTAGGTGTTTACAAAAGAAAGTTTAGCAGCTTATTTAAGGGAGTCCCTTAAATAGGGAAAAAGCTTATGAACTCTAGTTTTCTTATTTCTTAGATTCCTAGACTTTGTTCTTTGTGTTAACTACACCCTTAATAAGTTAGGAAGCAAGCAAATACAAGCTATCTTTACAGGTATCCGCTAAAAGTCTATAGAAAACTTTATCTACTTAAAATACCTAAGATTAGTCGATAAAACTCATACTTTTTCGCAGGCCTAGAGCATAGTAGTAATAGTCGGGGTCGCTGAAAAGTCTTAATATTCCGTTTATATAGCTAACCGGACTCCTTTAGTAATCCTGTTTACTTATATATAAACCTTTGATGTACCATTTTTAAATTTTTACTCTAATTTCATAGCTGCTGATGGGGAAAATACCTAGGAATTCTTAAGGATAGATTCGGGGTTAATAGTAAAGGCTTACTTAATAAAAGTAAATTAATGAATCCGTAATTAAGTTTTACCTCTCTCTACTCATTGACAGGACCTAATCCGAGTTCTTTTTTTTATAAAAAAGCTCATGAATTCTCTACATATAATTTTTTGAACCTATCAATTCAGATTAGTCTTAGTCACAACATTCAATATATAGTCTTATTTAGGAGTTACTACGAACTATGAGCCTCCTAACTCCGCTCCAGTACTTAATATTATTTGTGTTGTTGAGACCTTTCATGCTGAATACAAATAAATTAAAGCAGTAACGGGGGCGCCTATATCAATAATACCGTATCATCTAATAACTTAGACAATAAACTTGATACCTTGTCGGTAATTTTAGTGGTTTTTACTAGTTCTTATTTTAGCGCAAATGAAATAGAAGTAAAAACCTAAAAACTCATAGAAAAAAGGAGGATTCAATTTATATATTTCGTACTATATAAACCTACAGTTAATCTAATATTACAAGGAATATTCAGTTGAAGCTTTTTCTTTACTGATATTACTAACTTAATAACAAAAAAGAAAGCACAAAAAGCTATAAGTAGAGCGCCAGTTGCTTTGTACGAATAAAGGGGTTGTATTTTGTACTTTATATAGAATAGAAGATTCCAAATCGTAACTAGATACTTATAGATACTTTTATTGTTCCTTAAGGAAATTCCAAGATAAAGCTTGATGTTACGCTGATTCGAACTACTACTACTCTTAAGTTTCAGATTCTTAATCTTTTTGAGTGACTCAACCCAAATCGGAATAACTACTCTAGTTTATATTATTTTGGGGCCTACGGGGCTACATATTGACTCATGGATTAGTTTAACAATTTTGGGTTATTGGACTTGGTCAACCACACAAAGCGCTGCTGTGTTATCATAAAGTTATCTATTTCAAGTATACTAGTATTTCAAGGTTTTATCACGCTGCAGGTATGATACTTCGAATAATAACAAAAAGAGAATACTTATATTACACTGCATATCCTTGTAAGGATTTCCGTAGAAAGTATGAAAAAAATCTTAATAAGATTAAAACTAAGTAGCTTTTATGATGTAATAACTTCGTTTGTTAGAGAAGGTCCTTCATTGGCCGAGGTTTACTAGGACTAGATATAATCATATTGTAAATGAATAAACTGGCTCCGAATATTAAGTTCTTTTTAGTAGTATAAAAACTCATTAATTATACATATTAAGGAGGGACTAGGATACACTCTGCATGACTCTTAAAGAATCCCCATGACTAAAACAGTATATCTTATCAATTACGGAATTCCCATATTACATTTCTCTATCCAAAAATTTAGTATTTTTTATACCGTAAATTACAAAATTACTAGTAACTGCACCAATGAAGGACTTCCTAGAAGATAAAAATTGCTGAACTAAATTTTCAAATAGTAATATTAACGCGTTGTTATAAGGAACTTCGCCCAAAGCGGAGCCCGGCAGTAACGTAATTAAGAGTAGTAAAGAATTGCTGTATCAAAAGGGATATAGGGTATACCGCTCTTTTATTTAAGAAATGAGGGTATCAAAACAAAAACTTCCCCTTTTTATTACCTTCCAAAACCCGAGAATGAATAGGGAATCCCTTGTATCTCCTAGCTTTTGAGGGACTTCCTTAGAACTCAGTGCCTCTATTGTCTGATTCAGAAAGACTTTCTTTTATTAACCAATGGTATACCCGTCTGGGAAATTAGTCTTATATTCAAAACCTAATCCTTATTAAATTTCTTGTAAGGAATCCTTTATGTAATGAGTTTAGATATAAAATACAACCAAATCTCTTCTAAAGAATTTGCTCCATTTTTATAAGAAAACCCTCATTACACACCTCTAATAAGAGAGAACAATTCTAAAACCCAAGTTTTATACTTTTTTCGATTTGAACCTTTGACATACTTGCAAACCTATAAGCTTGAGTTCCCTGTTCAGTAGAGCTGGACCCTCTATAGCATGTAATAAAAAAACCTTTTCAACCTAGAGACACAGGAATTTCTATCTAGGTGATTTCGTTCTTTCAAAGGAACCTGTAGATATTAAGGCGTCAAAACAAACGGGTTACTTGTACAACACTGGGGGCTTCACGGGCCTCGTAAAGAATCGGGGGTTTAAAAATACTATCTAAGAAAAAGCATGTAAATTGAAAATAACTGTCAATTTCCCCGATAGGAAGACCAAAAACTAGAACGTAAAGTATCCTTAAACTAGTATTTAACGTTTATACGAACGAGAGCCCTTTTAGTGGAAATTTCTAGGTTTGTTTAACATTAAGTTTTTACTATTTACAAGTGTTCAATCGAATATAGTGCTATCAGAAACAACGCCTCAAGTTAGAATGCCGTATCTATGACGCTTATTATATATATTTCTTATTTTCAAACTCTACTGAAGTTAACTGTAAAGTAAGACTATACTTAAACAAAAGATAAGCTTTTTGTGTAGGACCTTTACTATATATAAAGGTTTTACAAGTGGAGTTGTAGTATACGATGACATAAATTTAACAAATGGATAGGTTTCTGAAATACAAGAAAAAATTAAGAAGCTGCTTTGTACTAATGCGAAGGAAATTATTTATAGCTATCATAAAGTTAGGATCCTTAAGTGACATAGGGTTCCTAAGTACCCCTTAAATATCCTCTTAACCCGCGAAATTGACTATTTATCTCAATTTCTGACTAAAGTGGGTAACAAGTGTCTACCTAGCAAAGGACATATCCAACTTTAAAGAGAGGGGTCCGTGTGTTACATTTTGAAGCTACTATCAGGTTACGAGTAATATTAAATTTTTGAGTCTTTTTATAGGTGTATAAGTAATTACACATCACACCTAAAGCTTTTTGACATAAGGTATTCTTTTTATTTAGTGCTTAGGTCTTAAGGATTTCTTAAGATAAGTATCTGAGACTATGAATTACGTCTATCACTAAAAAAATAATCCGAGAAACAAAGGATTGGGAATTTCTTTACACTTTAAATATCTATATAATAGTGAGAATTCCTCTTTACCGTACCCTTAGTTGGCGCTTTGATAAAGGCGGGTTTTCCTTTGTTTTAGGCGTTGTTTAATTGTAGTACTGTTTTACATAATAAACAGAGGTTCGAAAATTCTTTCTATTCCGAAAGACTGCAAAAGATCATTAAAAACAGAAGGGTAGTAAGAGCCCCCTTATTATATGTATACTGCAGAGGTCCCCTTAAAAAAAGCAATTGTACGACCCTTTTCGCGAGCTTTATCGTACTTGATTTAGTACTAGTTTCCAACCCCTTCTAACCCCTCCCCTAATCTTGAAAAGTCTAATCCTGAGCCAGGCTGCCTGAGGAATGGATTTTTTTGACAAGAGAATCCAAGCATAGAATCTAAAACTTTTTAATTAGTAACAGGTTTGTGTTTACTACTTCTTTCATTAAGTTTTTCTTATAGTTTATTTATAAGTAGGAGCTACCAAGTTAACCGGCTTCAACATAGAATATTACATTCGGACCAAAAAGCTCCTTTAAGGCGACACCCTTGCCAATAATAGATGTACTGAGTCTAGGCTTGTGAGATCTTCACGGATAAATTGGATTGGTTCCTATAACAGAATTGCCTTTTACTAGGTAGGGACTCTTAAACCTTGTGATGGGTGGAGCCTCCAAGGGCGCTTTGTTTATGGTAAGTTATTTGTCTGGGGTCTTCTAAGAAAGAAAACTCTATTGTACTTTATTAACGTCTTGCACTTTAATGCGAATCTCATTAGACTCTAAAACCCATTTCTCAACATTACCCCGTAATTGTATAACACCAAGAGAATCAAACTGCCCCGCAATTCAAGTAGTAAGAGAAAAGTATAGCAAAGTTTCCTTTAATAATCTAAATTTTTATTATGCCTTTCAAGGGCTCGCCAAAAAAAATTTCAAAAGAGGGCGTAGTAGCACACAAGTTAGTTGTTTTCGTTAAAGCATTATCGTTTATTTATAGAAATGCAAAACTGTATTTTTGACTCTTCAGTATGCTTTGAGGTTAAGAAAATACAAGGTCTCAATATATGACAACTTTTATTTCTGAAACTAGTTTGTACCTAGTAGTTAATAGAGATAGAAGCTGCTCCTCTTTTAGGATAAATGAATTGGTCAACTTCTTGAAAAATAAAGAAAACCCTAATATGACTTTAAAAGTAAAAGTTATGAAACTTATCTGTAACTTATACAGTCCCTACCTAAATTCAAAAACGAAGCCCGGCTTGAACCTACGCCATTAAACTCGAGATCACTTTGCCCACCAATTAAAGCATCAGCCTAAATTCATTTAGCCCTTAGAGTTTGAAGCTCAAAATATTAAGAAAGATATTGATTTAAGAAAAAGCATACTTTAAATTCCAAAAGTGGCTTATTCTGAGGGGTTTTAAGTCCATCATCTAAAAGCAGATTTAGAGTTCATACTCGAGTCCCGTACATGTTTATAACAAAAAAGACCTACTCCCTTTCTAAATATTAGGAAAAGAATAAAAGGCTGTTGCCAATATATCAAGGTTTGAATAGGTGCACCTAATTTCCATATTACTGGGTTTATCACTAGTTAATCCTAAGTGTCTAAAATGTATTTTACTACAAACTAACTAGAACCAGGGAGTTTACTTTTTTATCAGCTTTGGTAACGTGACTCCTTTAAAGAAATTAAAGCGAGATCTAATAGTTCCTAGATTATCCTTGTGTGTTCTCGTGAGAACCTTTAATGCTATTTTTTAAGTTATGAGACTGGGTTACCGCCTTTGACTTTGAATTTATAGGATATTTTTTGCAAATAAGCAAAGAGAAGAAGCTCTCAATTAACTAAGGAAAGGCTTTTATTTAAACAAAAATTACATGTAAACCCTCTCTTTGAGACCCCCCGAGCAGGGATGCTTTGGAAGGAAAAACGAGCAATTCTAGGATAGTACTAAAGTCACAAACCAACGTAAATATCTGAACAAGCACTTCAGCAATAGAAGGTAACCACTCACTTCTAGAAATACAATTTTGTAAGACGCGAATAGAACTAAAGCTAGAGGCAAAAAACCATCCTACCTATAGACCCAAGCTGATATTAGAGGTAAGAACACTTTATAAATCCGAGTTAATTGAGCGCATAACTTGAAACTGCTAATAGGACTCTTTTTGTTTACTTTTTTGTGACATACCTTATAAAATCCGGTAGTCTATTAGAATTAGGATATAACAAACCTCAAAACAATAAGATCCTTTTTTGATTTGGTGGGAGGTGGAATATTAAAGTCACTTTGTCTGTCCCTTATCAATAAAACCATTCTCTTAATTTAAGAAAGATAAGCAATTTTCCAGAAGGAATATATCCTATTGCTGCAAAGCATACTCGCTATACTTGAACCTCGTTACTGATATTTACCTATGTAGTATAGTAATAGATTGATAATGCTTTAGTAACTCTCTATCGTAGAGAAGAACAAAAGTACCAAAAGTACATAGAACGGTCATAATTAAGTAAAAAACTATCTCAAAAAGAAGAGATTGCAGTTAGAAGTTTCCGTTCCAGGAGACACCTACACAAATATATAAAACTAATTATAAATTATAAAGTTTCCTTTTTTTAAAGAAACCATCAAAATTTAAAGTAGCAGATTAAGTCTAGTTAAATCCTTCTTGAAAAATCTAAGTTTTTTCTATGGTGATTCGTGGATACGAATGTCAAACGGAAATTGTGCCCTTATTTAAAGGCAGTAACTTGTGTTGCTAAAAGTTATGTAATTGTCTTCTTTCGTACCTTATCGATTTTTAAATATAATTCTTAATATGCCCCTTAAGACTTCCATTAGATGCTATATGAATGCGAAGAATAAAAACTCGTATAAGATAAGTTCTTTCTTTAGAGTAGCTGTTTTAGAAATTTCTAACTTTCCTTGCGGCGGTCTTCTTAATTAATGTTCCATATTATTGTTATTGCGCCTTATTCTTTAAAGAGTTAAATCATTTTATCACTTGTAACTCTTAATCTTTTCTTTTCAATTTTAAAACTGTCTCCGAAATTTGCTCAGTTAAGAGTATTTTGGCATTTGTATTATTTTTTAGAACTAATACCGAATAAAAGCCCTTTTATTTACCAGTCTACTTAGTTAGGGTAAAATTTCTTGGGAAAATTACTAATGATATCAATAATTATCTTTATCCAAGGGTTTTTTTACCATAAAAGTCCTTACCCTATTGCCAAGTACAAGCTTTTTTAGTTTCACCTAGGATATCTTATTAAAGAGAAATCGAGTTCCCAAGAAGTTTTAGTAGTTAGCCTGTCAACGCCAATAGCAGCATCATACTATCTATGAAGAGTATTCTAAAAAAAACCTAACTAGTCAGGTAAAGGAGCTTGTGATTGATTTTCTTTTTATTTTTTTGACTGGAGATGTATTAAATACGGATTTATTCTAGGTAAGTGATTTCGTTTTGGACATTCTTTTTGTAAATATGTGATTCTAGTAATTTTTAATTACTTACGGTTGGAACCACGGTATATCGTAACTGTCTTGCATCGCTCTTAAGTAATTATAAGTATATTAGGAATTAGAACCGTCAATAAAAGGTTTCAACCCTTATAATCAAGAGATTTTGAAGCTGTTGTACGAACTTGTTTACAAGTCAAGACTCTTTAGGATTAATATTAGCTTATAGACAGATCCTATTAAAAACTTAAACCAACTATGAAAAAGTGTTCGAGAAGACACCAAATTAAAAAGGGAGTATCTCACTAAACAAATAAAAAAAGACTTACTTTTTTTTAAGGATTCGAATATTTTCTCTACTTAGAACTGAGAGACCATATAATGAAACTTGTTCAAAGAGTGCATATGTCTTCTCTTTAATTATAATTTTAACATGACTCAAGGTAAGGTAAGCTCAAGATTCCGTGATTTTCTTTATATAATAAAAGTTCAAACTCACAGACTAAAAAAACTTTGGCAATACTGGAGGCATTTTTACTTATTTTATGGTATATTCCCTACCTTTTATATACCTATTATAGCGTTTCTTACTGCCTTTTTTTAATACGATTATCTCGATTTTCTTTATTGGTACAAGGAAGCTTATTTATTCAAAAGAAGACCGGTAGAAGGTGTCTATTTTTTCTTCTTGATACTAGGCAGCTATATCTTTATAGGAGTAAATGCCTACGTAAAAGACACTCTTTTCAGCCTTGTACACTATGTATCTCAACTATGGGAAACTTAAAGATCCAACCAATGTAATAAAGTATTAGTAGCTACACAGTGAAAGGCCCTAATTAAAAGAAACAGGATTGTAAGGCAAACGTTTCTATTTGCTGGTAGCACCTCATCTAACACAGAATCCTTTTTTAAATCATTGGTACAACGGTCGGTTGTTAATAAGACAGTAGTAGGTTCGAATCCTACTTAATGTAGTTTCCTTATACAAAAATTAAAATATTGTCTATATTTCAGTATCTTTGAGTTCTTGCATACGTGTATTTTTTATACTTTGATAAAATTTGACATGACATGGTTTATATAAGTGCCCCTTGAGTATATAGTTGCACTTCATAATTATACTTATTCCTAGTTGTTATGGACTAGCCCTTAATGTATACATTACTTTTAGGCAATACTGTAAGACTTTATATTAATCTTATCTTTATTTCCGTTGACATGCCGATCTTCTCAGAATAATTAACGTGAACCTTCTTCGACTTACTTTTTACAATTTTTCTTCGGAATAGCCAACCAAAGAGATGCGGCCCTGACTTCGAAGGAATTCTCGAACTCTAGAACTATTTGTAGTTCAAAATCTTTACAGCAACTAATATTGATCTAATTACCCGATTGACGGAGTACTATTTATGCTACTGATCTCTTATTCCTGGGGAGAAAGTAGTTTTTATTTGGTCAATTAGGAGTCCTAGGTGCTTTTCATCTAGCGCTTTAATGCTTAGAAATCATAGGACTAATTACCTACACGGACTCCTATAGCTCCTACAACATTTTCTCTTAATGGCAGCTTCTGGCCACAAAGCTTTTGTGAATACTATACTGTTATAGATTGTATTGTAAATCTCGTTAATTTAGTAGACAAACCCCTAGTATATATAAGTATTTAGGGATTCCTTATTTAATTTTTAAACTGATCTAGCACTATACATTTTTTTGCCACTACATTTAGGGTTGTATTTTAAACAAAACAGGCCAGAGTCAGTACCCTTTTGAGCACCCTCTTTTAAATCTGTAACCATTTCTATACCTATTCTATATTCTCAACCGAATAATACGTGAATTTCGTTTCCTATTATTTTAACTATTTTAGAATGATCGGGGCATCTATAAGATATGCTTTTGAGGTCATAATACGGGGCTCTTCTGCTTGTAAGTAGACACAAGAATGCAGAGAAAGCTAACAAAGGATTTCTAACCTTAAACTTTACTATCTAATCACTCGTAACCTTTTATCAAATACTAAAAAGCACTAACCACTAAACTTACGTAAAATACATATTTTATAAGGCGATCCCCTTATTATTAACAAGAAAATTGTATCTATTTGAATAGATTTTTTACCTCTCCTAACTTATCCCGACTCCCCATAAACAGCATATCCAGAATTAAAAAAATCAGAGTCATACCTGCTTTCTATTATGATTTCGTATATTCCTACATCGGACAAAGCTCCATTGATGAGAATCTTAAACCCTGCGTATTAGATCTACTTTTTCATTTATCTTCATATTTAAATTCTTAACCTATCAACCAAAAACCGAGACATTGTTTCAGAGTTGTCTATTAATTTCTTATTCAATCCACAAATCAAATTATAACTTTAAGTCTAACCGTCAGAGATTAGACCAAATGTTCGTTAGCTTATATAGTACTAGATATACTAACCTATATCTTTCAAGTAAAGGCACCCTGAGCTGTTTAAGCTATCTTATTCTTGGTTATCGCTAAAAAAAAAAAAGCTAGAGGGTAGATTTCCGCAACATGCAAGGGCTCCTATTCTGACCCTTAAGTGAAAAAACTAAACTAGACAATTCTTAAGCTGCGTCGTTTTAACCATTGTAAACTATCTATATATTACCTTACTTAGAGAGTAAACCCTTAAAACGTGTCAAATAATTAAATACCTTGTTTGTTTCCATACGCAAATATAGAATGAAGTGAAGTGTGGCTTCTTATGTCAACAGAATTTGCTCTCATCTATCGACCTTCAAATCCGCGTACTTGTTTTTTTTATGTCTCACTAAGATGTGGTGCAAACAAGAGAATAGCACCTATCTACATATAATGTATGGGTATAAAAACTCAAAACCTTTTTTCTTACTATTTGAAATAAATTATTACTGAATTTATATACAATATAAAAAGGATCTCTTATTTCCACTCCGTAACGTTTAACCTAATTAGATTTCGTACTCTTTTGCTTCCGATAAACTCCTTAATTTTGAACACTCGTTGCTGCATTTTACTTATTTCATTACAAGTTTTCAACCCAAGGGAAATCTTTCGTAGCAAGATGGGGCTCTTTCTGTATAGATTGATTCGTAACATAGTGTTCTGTCTTTCTTTAAATTCTCTAAGTTTACAGGTCTAGCAGTGAAATGACAAGGTGTACCGCGACTGTAACTTATGACTTGGCCTATAGAGGCTACTTTGCTACTTTTAAAAGTAATTCGGGATAAGTAATTTTTACATACTAGGAAGCAGTATAATGAGTCTAACTGTATCTATAGGTAGATTAGTTCTTTTCCTTCTATTGTCATTAAGGAATAGGACACAATAAACAGTTGGGCCTGATATATTATCTAGGTATTCTAACCTTAGCTTAGTGATGCATGGCCGTAAAATAAATACACTTGTACTTTGCTATACGAACTTTTAAGACTCTTTGTTGATTTGTCAATTCTATTATGCATTCAATACAAGTCCAATAAAAATGAATTCCCTATAAGGAGGGGGCATCTCATTAAGAGTATACTTTCCCGTAATGTACCGGAACCTAATCTACAGCTTCCACGATACGGCCAGAACGGAAGTCCTTACTATTTTTTCCTTTTATTATAATACGGAAACCCTCAGAGTAAGCGGGTTTGAACCCTTGACCAAAGCAATTTATATAAAAGTTGCTTTAAAATACTTTGGCTAATAATGACTTCTGTATCTTGGAGTAACTAACCTACGCGAGTTTTCTTAATATATATTTGGTAAAGGGGACTTGGATAGAACCTTTAAACACTGGATTTGAAGCCTCAAAAATAAGTTAAAAACCATATTCTCTAATTAGCAACTAAAGTCTTTCAAGAAGGTAAGAGATCCCTAAGGGGTTAAGTTACCAATTCCTGATCGAAAAAGAGACGTGTTATATAACATTTGGAATGAAAAAGCATAAAGTTGTAATTTTCCTTAATAAAAATTCTAAAAACTTGTTTAGTATATCAGGATGGACTCCTCTGGGCTCGTAGAATCCCCGAAATCCCTTAAGGAAACCCAGGGTAGACAATTAAATAGAATAACTTAAAGTTAGCATCTATTGGTATAAGTTTATACATGAAATACGTATTTCTTGATTTTCTAGATCAATTTTGTAATTAAAAAAGGAATCCTTTAGGTAGTACAAATCCCTCGGTTCCTTAATAGAAAAAGAAAAGTTCGATAATAGAGTTCCTTGTAAAAATGTATATAGATACTTGACTTGAGAAAGATTCTATGGAAAGTCGCTCTAGAATTGGGTTTATAAATACTAAGATAGTAAAAAATAATAGCTTAGCAGTTAAGGAAGAAGGTATCCTTTCTCTTTATGCTTTTAGGTTTCAGTTGCTTCGTTTTCTGAATGAAAAACTAGGATTTCTAGGCTTAGTTGAATAAAGGTGTTTCATAAAATGGAATATGAATAATCCGCTACAAAGAAGAAGAATCCGGAATTTATAATATGGAAGAATACTTTTTTAAATAAAAAGGTTCTAATGCTTTACGAGAAAATATGTAATAAGACTGTATAAAATAAGCTAGCTGATTTACTTAGTCAAGGGTATCGGCTTTCAAGGAGTAGGGTTTTGAATCTTTCTGTAATAGTAAAACTTAGAAGTAAACAAGTTGAGGGTTATTTCTACTAAAACAAGCCTTGCCTTAAGTAAAAACGTAACTCTAAAATAAATATGGGAATTCAGTACTTATAGAAAGGCAATTCTTTAATTTATTTATAAATTGTATTGAAACTCGATTCTGCAATTGAGCGACATTTCTATTTTTTCCTTAGTAAGTGTTGAATCATTATTATGACATGTATTTTTTAAGAAGAATTACTTTTAGGAAGTTGGGATTACATAATAACTTCTAATAAGGGGGAATCTCTGGTTAGTATACTCGTAGATGGGGTTCTTTATAGCTAAAGTTAACTTCCTGTGCTAAAGCTCCCATCTTTTAAAAAGTTTATATAATAAAATGCTTGTGGATTTACTATTAGTTCTAGATTCTTGGGATTCTTACTTAATAAAAGAAAAAAAATGAATTACTAGAATCACTATCGTTTTCAATAGATTTAAGTAAAATAAACTATATTTCATGGAATATAGTATAAAATACGGTGTAAAGCGAAGCCAATTTTTTTAGAAGTTTGCCCAGGTTGTTTAAGTAATAGAAGTTGTTTCCTTCTAAATAGAGATTTTAGAAAACTTAAATAAAATAGGTGCTTAGGTAGCTAGGGTATTAACCTTCTTGTTAGGAGTATTAGGATTCTGGAAGAAATTAGGTAGTAAATAAGTCTTCCCATGAGTTAAGGGTTTCTTACTTTGCTTAGAATGTAGGCAAGCTTGCTTGTAAATAGTATGTACCTTTTTTTCTTTTAAGTAAGCTAAGAATTTCCTATTTAGTACATTAAAAGGAATCACTTCAAAAGTTATGGAAATCGATCCTCAAGTTTTCTAAGTTTTATTACAAGTAAAGATCCTCCTCTTTTCTAAAGGAGGTTTTGTCGCACAAGGAAATCTGTCCAAGGCTAAACTACTAAAACCAGGTCTTAAAAGGAGAATCCCTTCTTGAGAAAGAAGCTCCTATGAAAACTCCCCTTATATTACGAGTATCCACTACTTAATAGTCTGCTACCCTAGCCACAGGGCTTTTCTAAGGGCTTTAAAGTAGAAACAGAATTTAGGTCTTCTTATGCTAACTGGTACTTATCCTATGGTATTCCCTATAAAGCCTATCGTACTTACTACCTTAGTATTCTATTCCGGTATTTGTTATAGCTAGTGAATAGATTTGTAATAGATATCCTAGGTAGTATAGTCTTGGATATTCCTCTTTCTTGGCTTAGGAGCTATTACTATAGAGAGAATTAAGCCTTGTAGTGAATGGGTTAATAGTTAAAAACGCCTTCCCTTATAACCTAACTCCCTATCCATTTTTAATTCCTTAAACTTTAATAGAAGGACCCATATAAACTTAACTTGATCAGAAAGATAAGCAAACAGCCTCCCTTTTTAGAGTAATCCGCTAAACCTGTTAAGATGTAGACAGCAGATTGAATAGAAACTCTAGACACAGAACTTTTCTAAAGGTGTTTCTTTAAGAAACATAAAAAAACTGACTTAACTTTGTCACTCTTATAAAAGCAGAACAAAAGTAAAACCTCGAATTATTTTGACTTTCTGACCTAGAATAGATTGATAGTAATGGACTCCCTCTTTATTATACGCCTTATTTATTAAGTGAAGCTTAGGTAACTAGAAAAACCCATGTCTTTCTAAATGAATTCTATTCCTTGTTTAGTAGAACTCTCTATACATACCGAGTCGGAAAACTCATTAGAAGTGCCTTACCAAAACATACCTACCCCTAAGATTTATTAAGACTCTTAGGAAACAAAAACAAACCTAGGTCAATAGGAGTGTTTCGAGAGGGGATTCTTTTACAAAGCAAATGAAACCCTAGAGTAATTTATTTACTGTTCAGCTTTTATAAAATTACTGAAACACTACGCAGCTAGGTTTACATTACAGGATTTTCTAGAATACCCAGGTACTTCACAAAAAGCACTCACTCACACAAAAGTAAGAACTCGCGGAAACTTCTTGGCTAACGCTTTTTACATATGGGTTCTAGAATTCCACTTACGTCTCATCAAGACATCGCGGAGTAAAACGAAAATCACTTAGTATAGAATAAACTCAAATCGCACCCACTTTCTATATAAATTTACTTAGGTGAAACAATACTCCACGAGCTTCTAGCATCGAACCATTTTGACGTTGAGTAGATCGAATGGTCGTAGGTTCAAATGCTACTGATCCGAATATCCAAAGCAAGATCCCGTATTTTTATTTCAACAATTCGATAGAAGTTTAGTTAGTACATAGTTTATAATCAGATAATAAGTTCGGTCTTTCCTTTTATGTGGACTCTTTCCAATAGATATTTGCGGAGTCGACCTTTGAAATTGAAATAGAGCTAAAATCAGGATATATCTTTAAAACTGCCTGCAGGATTACTAAAATACAGAAAATGAAAATCGATCCTTACACCACTATCTCGTATTACTAATTCGGGTTGAACTCAAAAAAATCAGGGTTTAATAATCATTTAATAGAAGCATGCCGCATTGTTGTTAAGATGCCTAAAAAAGAAGTCTCTGAAAAGGGGTCGTCCTAACAAGAGTTTATTATAGGAAAATCCCGCACACTATTACTGCTAAACGAGTACTAGAAGTTCTGCGTCACTAACACTAAAAGACTACCTTCGGTTATATACTATATATTCTTTGGAACTAACTCCCTAATAATGTATTTAATACTAACCAACTTCCAGACGGAATACGCTTTACTATGAAGTATTTAAAAGGGGTAGTTATAACCGTAGTTGATTTTATCGTATTCTTGTAAATATTTTTATCGAAGCTATACCATGCCTTAGTGCACCTTTCATTTGAATTCTTTATACCGGCTAATTATCTGCTAAAAAACTAGGATACTACTAGACCATAGATGAAAATAAACCGGGATCTACTACTGGACTACTTAACTCGTGGTAACCCGGCAAAAGCCTTGGCCGATATAGTACTGTAAACGAACCTCACTCTGTGGAATTAAAAGAAGTCCTTAGCTCAAAAAAAGGGAGTTAGTTGAGATCCCAACCTCATTAGATTGGGGTCCTTATATAATTATATAGCAGGGCTTATCCAACGCGAAACGAAAATACCTAAGGATATCATAATAGTGTATATAAAAAAATTATAGCGAAGTGTGTCAAAATGAGGGACTCCATATCTTGATTAAGAACCCTCTATTGTTTTTATAAGTATGACAGGGTTGAATTGTTTACTGCGTTACTAAGTGTCTGTACTCAACACAGTAGCATCAGGCTAAGGAAAATTGTCATTAAATATCTACTACAAGAATTTTTACTATATTAAATAAGATATCATCCAGTTTTTATATCCATAAGAATATGAGTTGATTTTGTCTAGGAAAAGGGGTCTAATATCCAAGAAAAACTACTAAATTTTAAGCCAAAGGAACTACTACGATTGCAGGAGCAATAGATGCGTTTACAAATGGGAGAATCAGGTATCGGTAGAGTCGTATACTTATACGTTACTTAGATAATATCTGAATTATTTTGATCCTGTTGTGAAGTCTCGATATAGTTATCAAAAATAAAGTAAAAGATAACAAAATCACTTAATAAGGCTGAAATAAGGCTGAAAGAATTTTATACCTGGGCCCTCTCATATTAACTTTAGTTACTACATGGTCATACCCCAGCTTTACTTTGTTGTTTAAAAAAGGGTAGTAAACTGTCAATTAGTGTTAGCTTATTTTGAAGCTAATAAAGCAATCAGGGACCTCTTTTTCTAGGATATCTTATAACAACAATTCGATAGGGAGGGTGTCAACTAACAAGCAAAAAAGGCCTTCTTTTTTAGGTTTTTTTATGTACTATATTTACCAGTTCCTAATCACAGCATTTCCCGTGTATAACTGGTCCTTACTTTGTTTGAAAAACTTAGTATATAGCAAGGGGGTTAAACTCTAGTTTTTATTATAAGGTTCCCTATGCCCTCCAAAACTATTAAAGTTAAGCAGAAGTCTTAATTAGGAGACGTTGAGATACGCAGTCATAACATCATAATAAGAGATTCTCGTAACAAAAAGGTAGAAAATAACAAGCTTGCCTTCGTTTCTTTAAATCTTGAACCTATACTTTTTAGAGTAGGAAATTCTAATATATTTCCGAATCCTCGATGTACTATACTTAGACTAGTATGTATTAAGAATAAGTTATGAAAACATGAAAAGAAACTATAATAGTCCCTTTTTATGTGTAAAACACTATCTCACATGTGAATATTAAAACCTTTACTCATGCAAACTGGGGAAAAGTATTCAAAACGGCATCTTTTACTGAGGCTTAGTTTATTTAATTGTCATCAAGAATTCGCGTTACGTAGGAGTACATAAAGGGTGCTTAAAAGGAGCATATCTTTGAACAAATCTTTAAGGAAAAACAAAGTATAGTAAGACCAATTCATAGTCCTCTAATTTTTAAAAATAACTAAGACTGAGATAAATTTGTTCATTACATTTACTGAAGAGCCACGCCAAACTAAATTTTATTAGATACAGGGTAAAACGTAGAAACTTTTTTGGTTAGTATATCAGTGCATTTTAGCTTGTTCTATTTAACTAATTAAGTTATCTCCTTACTTATAAGAGGGCCGCTCCTTATGCATGAATAAGTTTCTTTGAAGAGCTTTAAACTAAGGGGCACCCTTTAAAGATTAATTATATCTTCATTTTTTTCAATCCTAAAATTCTATTAATATAAACACAAAAATTATAGATACATTTTAGTTTATCTAATTACCAGTCTTACCTATATAATAGAAATCGCTTTATGTAAAAATGCATATTTTCATTTATTGGGGTACCTTATTTTATAATACTATCATGCATATTTTACCCAGAATTTTTTATACCAGATTACTTATCTTACTAGTAATTTTAGGGGTTGACCCAGATGTACAATTCTATAATTGGAGATTCAGATTAATTCCCAAATCCAGAAAAGAAAACTTAACCATAGGATAGGCGGCTGCTAACTATTAGTAATAGACTTGCTTTTGGCTTTATAGTTACTTAAAAAAACCTATGGATAAATTGAGAGAACCTGTGAGTTACTAAGATCCCTCATTAGTATTATGTAGTGAATTCTAATGTGTTAGGTAACCCTTTTAAAATTGCCTAACTAGGATTCATAACGTTTGTTAGGTCTCCCAACAAAGGATTTGGATGAGTAATTTTTTTTATCTTAAACTTATGTTTTTGTTAAACTAGCTACTTTATACTATGTGCCATAAACTCTGCAACTTTACGTATTAAATTAAGTACTTCTCAATATGTCACCCCTATATCTTATCTATATTTCTTTATTTAACGATAGCAATTGGGTCGAAATACACGTCCTATCCCAACTAAGGGTTCTTATTATATTTCAAAAAAAGTTGAGAATACCTTTAGCCTTGGCTGTTCTTAAGGGCTCCCTAACAAGCCTAGCTGTACCGCTTTTTTCTACGGTATTTTAGGATTTTATTACTTAAAATGCTGCTTTGTGGAACACTTTTTCTTAACAGCCATAGGCTAAAAACTTGCTTTTAATAAAAGTACTAGTTATACATAACAAGTGGTTAATTAAGTGGAAGACTTTAATAGGGGGCATAAATAATATGCTTTTCTACAGCCCGGTCTAGAAGATAGAATAACAAAAAAAAGAAAGTCCTATCTAAGGTTAAGCAATTTATTTCTTAGAGGCGAAAAGAGCAACTTATTGATAATTTTTCTCTCCCTTTTTGGTTGTTTAGAGGAGCTCTCCCAGGGTTCCAGTTATTTCTATTTCTCAAATGTCAAGTTAAAGGATACCTCTGCTTCTAGCCGCAGCTACAAGACTTCTATATTATCTGGAATCGGCGATCCAAACTTTTTACATCTCGATATTATAAAGGGTGCCTTACTGCTCTGTACTTTAAACTGTAGGAGACCCAAGAAACTTCAAAAAGACAAATCGTAAACAATGTTAAAAGAAAGCCCTAGAAGTCAATTATGAATAAGGTTAGGACAGTAAATCGGGGAAAAAAAGGCTGTTTTCTTCCCGATCTAGAAATAGTAAAATAAAGAGGGAAAAAATAATTAGAAAGTTCATTTGAGTTCTCGTTTAAGTAATAAGTAATTGAGGGACTGTAATATAAAGACTAAGAAGAGGTTTGCTTTTAAGAAAGGTACAGTCCTCCTGTTCTGCTTTAGTACCTGGGGGCTCAGTTAAAAAAAAAGAGTAAAGCTGGGAGTATTCTCTTATTTGTGTTTCTGTATTCCGATTAAGCATTCAGGGAATAATAAGGTAAGGAGTCTTTTAAAGGGCTATCCATTTTCCTTTTTGGTCGAGGGTAGTTATAGCTTTTATCTACAGAAAAGAGGGGTTTTTTAGGTACAGATTTTTCTTTAAGAAAGTAATTGTGAGATTAGAACCCTTGTCTTACGACAGCCTTAAAAGGATATTCCTAAGATTTCCTTTTTAAGATATAATTTAAGGAGTTTATCTTATAGAGGACTTGAACTCTTGTTACCAGGGTCTTTAGAGGTCAGTTTCTGTTAAATGAAAAGTATCTGCTAAAAGGGAGAAGTTGCTATTGTGTTCCTTTTGCTTCTAGGTTTCTGATTTCAGATAGTAAGAACTGCGGCTTTAGTAAGGAATTCGCAGTAAATGAAATGGGGGCGGTGTAGAGCTAAGGGAGAGTTTTGTACTAAGGAGCTTATTAAGTGTCTTGGTGTTTCAAAAGGTTTTTGAGTCTTAAGAAAATGGGTATGTAAAAGGTATGACTGTACTATTAGAATACTCTAAGACCTTAACTTTCCTCTGGTACCCCGCGGTCAGTAACAATGACTTCTTCCGAATCTCTATGGGTTTTATCCTCTTTTCACGATAAGAACAAGGAAAGGAGCAAGAGATAATAACCTTAACAACTGCAATACTCTATTACAACTAAGTATAATACAATAGATATATTGTATACCCATAATTTAAGAATAGATATACTGGGTAATCTAGTAATCCCTACAATTTTCTAATAAGTATAGGGAGTCTAGCTTATAGGAAGAGGACTACTGCTAAGAAAGTTATAGCTCTAATAAAGAAGACTAAGAAAGCTATCGTGAAGGTAGAGATACAGATACAGAGTAACATTATCAAGACAGTTATTTTTATCAAGAGGAAGGTTTTAGTTCTAAAAAGTCGAGTTATTCAGATTAAGAGTATGAGGATTACAAGTCTGGAGAAAGGCTTAGGTTATAAGAAAGCAGTTATAGGTAGGAGTATGAATAAGAAAAAAAGTATGAGTAAGAAGAGTAGGAAAGGAAGTAAGCGAGGGCTTTTCTCTTACTTTTCCGGGCAATCTTATAAACAAAGAAGTCTTTTTTAGCTGTATTTTTCTTAAACCTTAAAAGCCATCCCTAAAGATCAGAAAAAAGGTAGTAAAAACATAGTAAATATCGACTTTAAAAGTCTCTGGTATACCCCAAAAGACTCCTAAACTGGCAATAAAGGATATTCTAGAGAGTTACTTGGGGATTCTTTGGTTTCATATTTATTAGTTGTCCTTAGCCTTTTGAAAGTATTTACTTGTTATGTATAATTCAGCTAAGAGGGTAGGTCTAGGAAGTAGGCATATAAAACAAGGTACGCAGTTGGTGTTGATTATAGGTATTCCTGTTCTATCTATAACTAGATATTATCTTCTTAATTAAGGCTTATTCCTCTAATCTAGCAGTAACGACTAAAGCAAAAGAGGAATATTCCCTAAACAGCTATACCTATAACTAAGAAGATTATAAGGTTATAGGACTACAACTCTTGTATTGCTTTATTCTTCCTAAAAGGACTCAATTTAAAGTAGGAAGTCATAAGGAACTAAAGGGCAAAGGAATTTAAGAGTTTTCCTCTACCTCTAGTAGGTAACTAAATTGACAAGGAGTCCTTCTTATTTGTTTGTTACTCAGGATAGAAGGAAGTAGGCTTAGCTAGAATTGAAAGGAATCTAGACACTACAAGTAAAGTAGTTCCTATTTTTTCTTTTTTCTTTATTAGTTAAAGCAGATATGTAGCTCTAAATGTAGGAGTTTCCCTGTTCTGTATTGCTTATTTGGTAGCCACCCCAGTCCGTAAAAGGAAGAGGTTTAGCCTAAACCGGGTTTTTGATAAAGGCAGGAAATAAAAAGTCTATCTGATTAGTAGCTTCCAGGTTATAAGAAAACAGGTATATTAAATTAAAGGTAAGAAGGTTAAGTAGTTGCTTTATCGTCCCTTTGGTTTCACGTTTCTGATTCCAGATAATAAAGATGCTAGGGAATGAGTGAGTAGAGAACCAAGTAAGTCGGTTAAGTTATAAACTTTTCTTTACAGGCGTCCCAGACAATAGGTTATACCACAATATGGAAAGCTTTCTAATTAACCATGTATCTACTCTTTAGTAGGCGTTAAGAGTAACTAGGATCCGTCGAGCATTTAGTTTTATATCTATTCTGTCTGTAAGTGTACCAGATCCCTGTATATTTTAATCCATTCTTTTAAGTACTAATTATAATAAGGAACCTTAGAAAAGTAAGAACTTCCCGGTTAGAGCCAAAGCTTCAAACTAGTTGTGTAAGTAGTTCAAAAAAATCCTTGGTATTGTTAATTAAAGGAGTTAAAGACCAGGTAGGGCTTTTTTTAGTATCCTAAAGCTTTAAATTTAGAGAATTGAAAGTCTGTGTCGTATTTATAAAAAGAAAGTAGAGAATGCAAATGTCTTATATTTGATTGTATCAAAAATCCCGCTTATATTTACTGGTAATTGAGGAGAAGCTCAAGAAGACTTAATCTTTCCGCGCAGAAATTCCTTGCTTTGTCTTGTAACTAGGGGTTACACTATACCCCTATGAATCCTACGACTCTAACTCTGAGAAAAGTTCTAGGACTATTCTGTCTAAGTAAAATAATCTACGACATCTGTTTCTGATCAAGTCTCTCTCAGGTAAATTCTTATTTAAACTTGTGGGTATTTAAAAATAAGAGTAGGCCCCCTATTCTGGTAATTATACCATTCCTTACCCTAATACTAGGGTTCTTCTAAAAGCTACAAGTTTTAAAAGCTCTCATTTTTGCCAAATCTAATAGCTGGTCCTTTTAAAGTTTAGAAAGAATCGAGGAGATATCATGTAAAAAAGAGCGTTGCTATTACGAGCTTTTATCTAAAGAGAGTACACTTATCCGATAAGGCTTAGAAAGCTTACGATTACTCTTTTTAATCACTTTGAACAAAATACCCCAACTTATTTCAATTAAAAGCCAAAGGAAATACTATGGTTTACGCTTATTTATAACACATCTTATTAACGTGTCTACTAGTATATTAGAGTTTTTTCGCTTTATAAAAATTATAAGTTTCGTGGATATTTCTTAGTTAGTGATTCCTTTTTTTTATGCTACCGAGATACGTCTTTAGTTTAGTTTTAATCCTTCGTTTTTTCTTTACAAAAGTATTCTTCAACAAGACGCGTTTATCTTTAATATAAGCGCAAAATCTAGGTAATATATGGAATCCTATACTCTGAAAACTTATTACTTAGTACTTATTTAGTATAACAAACAGCCCCTTAAAGAGTAAAACTCTATGGACACAAAACCTTGGGATTTACGTTCCAATAAGGCTGCCAGTAATACAGTAATACGGGAGTCTACCTAAATAGAGTTTCAGTTAGCTTGTTTCTTAAAAATGTTTATTTAGAAAAGAAGGTATTGTACTTATTTACTTACTGGGATTTCTAAAAAATTCCTTGTACTAAAGTAAGATAATAAAGTAATAAAACCCGAATTTCCTAAAGAAAAAGGTATAACAAATATACTCTAATCCTATAAACCCCATTTACAAATTAAAGTTGCCTCTATAAATATTATTTATTAAAAAGCCTACTTACTGAAACTAATAAGGGAAAGATGTACTCTTATTACCTATATCCTATATTTTCCTGGTAAGTCATCCTATATCTCATTATTATTCCAATTACCAACACCTAATACAGAAAACTAAGCAACAAGAACAACTAAAGCAATTAAGAAAGTAGCTACGTTAAAAAGGCATCTATATTCTGAAGTACCATTTTAATAATAAGTTATTAGCTACACTTTAGAACTTAAGGAATTATAGAGGCTCTTTTATCCATATTCAAACTACTACTAAAGAATAAAGAAAGTGAAATAAATCTTCCTAAGATTGGCACCTATAGAAACCAATTTACAAGGCTAAACCAGTTTACCTTATTTTATTAGGAGTGTATTGCTCCAGTCCTAAATTTAGGGTAGATAAACCTATTAAAGTTAGATTTTACTTTCCGAAAGGGTGTCTTACAATCTCCTTTTTTATAGATCGAAGTTGGGTTACCTAAAGTACTCAGGTACTAGAAAAAGGGGCTGAAAGGAAAGTAAGTTTTTGTTTTAGGAAATGAAGTTTAAAGGACTCAGTTTAGCAAATTCATTTCTATGTTAGTAGAGATAAATTAGCGTAGTAATTACCCCTTACTATATATTACAGAATATACAGACTGAGAATCCCCACCTGCTAAAAAGGGATTTGTTTGCTTAATAAAGCTTAGGCTAGCTTATGTAGTAAAAATTATAGGCAATTCTTTATGCTTTTAGGAAATCCCCTTAGAATGAGACCTATACCTTTCATATTCCATAGCCCAGATAAGGTAGGTTTTAGAACTATATATATCTTTTTCGAGCTAGGATTTGAGAGTCAACCCTGTATTTGCCTAAACAAACCCTTTTAATCTACCCCAGCTAAGAAATATAAGAGATATTTGCTATATGAGGATAGGGCTCCTTAGAAAGATCGGTTTATTGCCTCGTCCTAAACGGTATCCATACACCCGAGCCATCCGTTCATACTATGCACAAGTGTAAGACTGACCTGATTTAAAAGGAGGAAATGGATTCTATATTTAGTGAAATGTACTAAACAAGATACATAGCCAGCTTTTTTTATTAAGGGTAATCTTATTAATGTCACGGGAAAAGAGGCAGTCAAGTATTATATGTTATATCAAATTATAACTAAAGTAAGGGTACTTGTCTCTTTTTTAGCAGACTTTTGATAAATGAGGATCCCGCGAAAATTAATTTTTGAAAAAGGCGATATGCCAAATGAGAAAGCAAGGCGTAGCTTATGGGTTTTTACCGAGAGTAGTACTTTCTTCTTATTCCTACCACGGTATTACTTAATTGGTTATAGTGGCTATATTCCTTGTTTTCACATAAAGTAAAATAAGAGAGGGTAGGGGCAATTTAATAACTGGAGTAAGCCTTTTCGAGAATGGAATTTACCTTAACTAAAGGGGAGTGCGTATTTAGATTCAGAAAATTCTGGAATAGCTGTGAGTGGACATAGAGTATAATCTCCGGAAGCCTCCTGTATCTGTTGACATTTAAAAATGCGAATTATATCCCATTCTAGAGTATGTTGCAGTAGAATTTAATTTCTTAACCCTAAAATATTACTCGTTTTTCTCGAGGCTCAAAATCTAGGGAGCTTTTAGATTTTACCAGGAGTTAAAAAAGGAAGTCTAAGTGAAACATTATCTCAACGCAGCAATCCCTTTTAGTGGACTTACCCCAGTGTCTATCCAGAGAATCTATTAGCTCAACCTTACTCACCTAAAAAAATTTAAAGGGTTGGTGTTCTAAGCTAAGATAGAAAATACTTAGTCTTTATAGTATGTGAAATTCTGATTTATGAAAAAAGAAAGCTTTGGCGTGTGGATGGTTTCCCAGCTCAATAAAGTGACTAAGACTAAGCAAAACTAAACTCATATTTTTTGTGGTTCTAAAATTCTGTTAATGACAGTTACCCGGTATACATATGACTAGCAGCATTTTGGGGAAGTTACAGAAAACTCATTTAGAGTGGTAACCTCTAAAGGAACTCCTACCTAAATACTTAGGACTCTCGAGCCGGATTCCCCACGATATTATTTCACCCCTTCTGGCGACGGGTTCTCAAGCAATGCTTGTCTTTTGTATAGAATAAATCCATGTAAGATACTCCCGTATAGAAAACAAGTTTCCATAAATCCCATGATGGCGGGCCAAATACATCAATAAAAGGAGCACTGGAGAGATGAATAGAGTTCCATAGCCTTGTGATTTCTGGATAATAACCAGCCAAAAAGATAATCTTTACTAAATAGTTTTTACTTTGATCTGTAAGTCTTTTGTATGGAGCTTTGGCTCACCCCCTCCTAACCTTACTCATTACTATAAAAATCCTTAGTAAGTATAGGTCTGAGGTCAGATTGTAGAAACCAAAGCAGCTAAGGTGATTTAACTTTAACTAATAACATTTCGAATTATTCTTACTTTCGGGGTAATTAAAAAGTCCAATACGAGATACACACATTAAGATTTTATACGGGTACAATAAAATAGAGACCCCCTTCTACTTGAGGAAAGTGAGTACTTGACTCTGTCGGAAACCCTCATTGTTGATTTGTAGTTAAGCTTTTACGTAGCTATGTAATAGCGCCGAGGAGATTCGAACCTTTGACACTCGGAAAAAAGAAGCTACGCTTTACCGGCAAAATTGAGTGTTGGATTGTACTACTCAATTATTTACTATATATACGAGGTGACTCATCGTAATGGCGGGCTATTCCGAAAGAGTGAGACAATTAAGATAATAGAGATGTTTATTTAAGTGATTCCGATTAATAAAAACTCCACAGCACAGCGTATCATACGGCGAAATCAAAAATAACAATTACTATTAAATACGGAACTTTAAATAAAATAAGGGAATAAAGAGCTCTTTTTTAGCAAGCACCTTTGATATCTTACATAAATCGAATTTTTAGGGGCTTCCTATGGCGTCTCATTAAGACAAGAATTATAATGCTTATATAGCAAATGGGAAGAAGGGATGTAAAAGCTAGGACCCTGATCAAAATCTAGCTAGTTTCGTTTTGTACTAGAGCAACGATTATTCTATATAAAATATAATTAGAGTTTCCGGTTTTTTGAAAGAATAGCACAATACCACTGCAGGTAAGCGTCTGGAGTAAGAAGCCCTTAATTATGTGTAATTCGAGAAACATAGGAATAATACAGGACAGATAACCCCAGATAATATGCTTTTGCTTCTTTACATATCGTGTGTAACTCGTGAAAACGGGTTATACGCTCTTAATTAAATAGTTTCCTTTTTATTCCATATTCTTTAAAAAACGAAAGTCTTTTTTCGAAGGATTCCTTTGTGTTGGTAGTAAGTAACAGTATCTATAATGAAGAGCTTTTCGGTTCTGTCTTTAACAAAAAAACTTATTATAATATCCACAGTACCCGTAAAAATTTAATTAGCTACTGATGGGACTGTTCCAAAAGATTGAGCACTGACTAAGATAAGTACAACAGAGCTCCTATAACTAGTAATATAAGGGTTCCGTTTTGTCCCCGAGTTATAGGCTGCCTTACATCATATGCTTTACTCTTGAAAACTCTCTTTATCTTATGTTTAGAAGGGTTATAGCTTTATATCTTCACTTCGACTGAGTAGAAAATTCTCTTAACCACAAAGACTATTAACTTTACATTTTATAATAAACAGACTCTTGTTCTATACGATTTGAACCTATGAAATGCTTAGAAATTCCTGTGAAATTCACCAGAAGGACAGAATATACTTCTTATTATTTCATAATATATAATATATTGGATTTACCTTGTTTCTAATCAATTTATGAATAAGTGTTTAATTAATAACCTTTCTTAAAAAAGAAAATAAAGTAAGAGTTCTCTTCTCTTGAATCCAAAGTTTTAAATTTACAGTTGGTTAGTTCGTGTCGAACTTATTTAGAGTTTCTAGGCAGCGCTCCCTTAGGAAATTGGTATTTGACTAAGTGTAAGGATAGTATACGAAATACTAAAAATAGTAAAGTGGGCTCTAATACAACTATAGTTATAAAATTATTTAACCTTTGGTTAATAATAAAAAAAAAGTCATAGTAAAAAGAGACCATTATAGAGTCCCTTTTTTAAGTAGGATATGATAATAATTTTTATATAAGTATTTTCTTCACGTCACCTTAGAGGTCCATTTAGGAGGTATATATATAAGTTTTCCGCGCACTTAGCTCGGTTGACATAACTTTCTTACCTAGGCTTGAACCTTTTATCTACTTCTTATTTCTATCAACCTAAAGTATAAAGTGCACTAACTAAAGAACTTTTGAGCTGCCCTACTGCCTAAAAAATAAGTAAATTATTAGCATTACCTCTTTAGAGCCAGCTAAATATCTCTTATCTTACTTTAGGTTAAGGTCTCCCATATAGATGATTAATCGTTAATTACGTAAAGGAAACACATAATTCTATGTTCGGCAAAAATGCTAGATTTGACTCGGTTTACAGATGGACCTACCTCTCAGATAAGAAGTGACTCACTGAACTAGGCCATAAAAGGAAGTCTAAAATTTGAATTATTTTTTTCTTTCCAACTTAAATTACTATTCACGTAATAAAAACTATGTTCTCTTCAACTTGATTTTTCATACAAAGTATCCCGTGAAAACCCTCCATTATAGAGCGACCACTAACATAAAAAGGGGCGTAACTAATACAAGGGAAGTAGTGCAAGAGCTCAATCTTTTAGTACTTTAGTCGTGAGAAAAAACTCTTTCTAAAAAGGATTAGTATTACGCGGATTGAATCCAAATTCAACCATAGGTTCGAATCCCATAAATGCTCTAGATAGATCCTATTTGTGCAAGATCGTGTCCAGGTTAGTCATTTTAGGTGCATTTAACAGTTATTAATTAGAATTAAAAAGTGTACTATTTAAGGAAAAACCTTCTCTCATAACATGAATAACCTTAAATTCTTCTCATAGTAGGAACTTAGTCTTAGTATTGTTACTCGTATGGGGGTTATACCCAGTATGTTCTTTCGCGTTACTGGTGCTACGGTAAACGATTATAAATACTAGAGTTCATAGGTCAAAAATTAGAATTTAGTTTCGAAATGGAGGAATCTAACTCATAAAAGAAGTCATTTAATAATATTTTTGATGTTCAGCTAACCTAGCTAAAAAGAAACAAGGACCCCCTGCCCCGTATCCAGATACGAATGAAAGATCTATAAAATATTATACTAAAGCGTAATACTCTAATTTTAAAGAAATAAATGTATAATATGACTGGTAAAAAGGGATATGCTACGGAGATCTAATTCTTTATCTTGTTTTTTAAAAAATTGGAGTAGGAAGATAGTTCCTAAAAAGTGGAATATTCACGTTACACTTTCAACTTAAGTAAGGTGAATCTATTCCCAGAAGTCAATCAGAGCAAAGAATATTATGGGTCACAGCAGGCAAGCTTCCCTTTCTATTGTCGCCGAGTAAAACTCGAAAGTTTTTTTCCAAAGGGAAAAGTCGTATAAAAACTCAATTACCAATAACAGATATAAGAAATAGGGGATTTAGTTTTTCTCGAGAATTTTTAATTATAATTTAATAGAGTATTGTTATAAATAAAATACTAAGGGAATCCTTTACAGACACTTATTTAAGGGATCCCCGTAAAAAATATCGACATTGTTAAACTCTTTCTCTTCATCTTAGTTATCTTTAAATACTACTCTAAAAGAAGAAATCAACTTTTATAGGGTATGTCAAACATTAAAAATTACAGAAATTTCCTGATAGCTAAGACAATCTTTTGGCGACTTTGCCTAGTAGATAATAAGAAGGGGAGAGAAATACAGTAGGACTGGTGTTACTGATTTGTAGTTGGGATAGTTATCAACGCTATGCACAATGCTTTATTATACTGTTATACCATAGAGTTCTGGTTTTTTAAGGTTCTTTCTGCCGATCTTAACACCCAACCTTATATTCTTCAAGCCATCTAGCGGAATACCTACTAATATTCACTGGAGCTCCAACTATATAAACCTTTATCTAGCTTAATATTAGAAGGTTGCTCAGTTAGGATTCTATAATTTGTTAAAATAAATCATAAAACATAGTTTAAAACAAAAATCCTTACTTTGTGTTTGTGGGAATAAGAAAGTTCTGTATACTAAAAAGTTGTATTAGGTGCATTTAAAATTTTTATCTACCCTGAGTCAACACACTTTTAAAGAATTACTTTATAATAGCATAAAGCTTTTTGCCCCATCTATTTCAACTGCACTGACCCCAATAAACTACTTCTCGTTGTAAACTTTCAAAGGACTAACAGTTGGATCCAATTTACGGAGTATAAAGTATTTTGAGAAAAATAGAGCCTGGTAACTAGCTTGAAGCGGGAACTACTACTAGAATTTAATGAGATAAAAGAAAAAAAATACTTCTCTTTACTTTTTAGACCTATTAATTGTTGCACAAAGTAACTCTTAACTAGGAACAGATTTAAAATTAACTGCAACATTAACTTTTATATTAAAAAAGGGGGGCATCATTTATTACTATGTTTTCACTATAATAACTATTTAATCTTTATACGTACAAATTCGAATTAAAGCAAGTTTCCCTTCGAAAACAATACAAGCGCTAAAAAACTCACCAGTATCTCAAAATATATTATACTCTAGTTATTAAAAAATCCAGATTTGCGAAAGCAAAGGTATTCCTGTACTAAATATCTTATAAAAGTTGTAGCATATTTGGTAAAGTATAAAGGGGAACTTGAACTAAGAGCTCTTAGAAGTAAACCAAAAGTTTAAATTAAAGAAAGTCTATACATTCTAAGTGGCGATCTCAAATGGGTTTTCTATATCAGGAATTCTGAAAAAGGTTCCCTACTTTTTTCACTGAGGTAATTTTTAGGGTATACTCATAGAGAATTTTAATGCCTTAAAAACTTCAAGGGGCCTTACATACCAAGAAATTAATCTAGTTGCTACCTCTTTTTTTTTTGCTTGATAAGAAATTATAATATTATAGTAATGTATACTAACGGTATAAAAAGTTAGGAAACCTATTACTTGAGCTAGCAATATAAAAAAATCTCTAACCGTGCACTACTATAATATGCAATTTGAGGTTATTCTCTTATAATTTTTGCATTTTTCGTTCAAAAAACTGTAACACAGTACCCGATTTCGCCTTACAACGGACTTCTTTTAAAAGAAAAGCAAGTTCTCAAGGGTTCCAAGCGAGTCCTATCATTAATAGGATACCTCTAAAGGGTTACTTACTAACATTTTTATTTGAATTTTATTTTAATTATGTAAATAGGTAACAAGAGTGTAGCTAATGCCCTCGCTGTTGCTTGTTTAATTAAAAGCAACTCTATTTTAGTTGTTAGAAGTGATTCATCTTGTTTAGAGGAAAGGAGTACTTCTTGAATATAGGTAAAACTTTAAATCAATTATCTCAGGATCTTACGGATAATAAAGAACCTGGATTTCCTGATAAAAAAATAATAAAAACGAAATAGCTAAACTTAAATCCTTTAAAAAACTTTCATAGATAGCTCTTGACTAGAATTCCTGTCTTTCAAAAACGACTACTAGAATAAATAACGTCTAAGTTAGTAGAAATCTCCTTACTAGATACACGTAAAAGCACTTTTTAATTAAGAATACGTATTCTGTATACTCCTAAAATTATAGATTAGAAATCCTAAATTAGTTGGTGTTCTACCTGCCCCAACCCGGGATTCCCTTTATAGCAGGCATAACTTTGGCTGCGCTTTAATTTAGAATTATAGTACTACGTGCTTTCCTGTCTCCCTTTCAGTCAATTTTAGATCCCTACGCCTTATGGCTCATGAATTCCCTACAATTTAAGAAATCCTTATAAGAAATTCCCTACTTTCAAAACACGAGTCACTTACTTAGTAAAGGATTCCTCGATAAGCTTAGAACAAAGAAAAAGCTACTAGACAAAATACTAACAATAGAAAGATCACAAGGCAAGTATAGCAAAAAGACACAGAGTTCTCATAAGACGCAACTCCAATGTTAGAAAAATTACCGATATCGACAGGATTCGAACCCGCGACATGCCTACGTATAACTTCGCGCTCTACCAAATGTTCTCAATTACTTCATTCAGTATAAAAGCACATAGTAGATTCTAGCAAAATTCTATCTATTCTATGTAAGCGATTTTGAATTCCCTGTCTTTAGTAAAAACTCTCTACTCATTTTGACTAAAAAATCTTACTCGAATAGCTTTTTTACGTACTTGAATTACTAACTATACTTCCCTCACTTCTTATTACAGGATTGCCAAATCGAGTAAACATGAAAAACCAATAATAACAAAACATAAACCATCTGGTTACAACTTCATGAATTTAAAATGAAGGTGAACTCCTTATAAAAATGATACCGCTTGAAAGAAACAAATTAGAAAAGCTAGTGAAGTAGACTCTTTCTGAGGACTTAGTGAAAGGGTTAACAAGACTTTATTGCCTCGTTCGTGAAATGCCAAGCAAGCTTGCCTTACTTTACCAAGCTTATTGACTTCTTTTTGAATTCATAAAACCGGAAAGAACCAAAACTTTCACGGCATTTACAGGATATAAATACCTACGAAAAAGTACTTGAAAGAGCTTATTACCAAACATTTTTGATAGACTTTACAAGAAAAAATACTAAATTTGTAAACAACAATCTTATTATACCTATAAAAAAAGGTAATTTTTAATACAAGTTCATAAACTAGAATAAAAGCTGCTTATCTCCTTAACTTTTCAAAGAATAGCCGTACTTTCATCTCATCATGAAACGGTTCAAAACTCTAATATAATAAGAAATTCTGTTAAATCCTACATTTGCTCTTAGAAATCTTTTAAGAGTTCCTTTAATAAGGGTTTACTACAAATTTTCAAAGAATAAGACTCTCAAGTAACCCCCTGTAAGTTCTTTTAATAGCTAAAATCCAGGTTTATTTAAAGCTTATTGCTCAAATTTTTATAGGAATTGTCTGCCTACTAAGGACCGTGTATCCCCATGTGAATTTCTTTCTTCTTTACCTCATATCCAGAGCTGTAAAACGAAAAAGGCCTTAGTAAATACAATGGGTATAACCCTCGTGAAATAGAGTACTACGGAATCCTACTTAGAAAAAAGATTCTACAAGCTAATCAGATTCCGTAAAATAGATATGTGATATTTCAGAGTGGCAATCTCGCTAAAAATTCCGGAGCACAAGCAAGTACTTTAAATTTTTATATACTCCTTACTTACTAAAACCCCTAGTAGAAATAAGTAAAGAGATTACCGGCCTCCCTTATATACGAAAGTGAAACGAAATACTGAATAAAAAGAGTTCTATATAAAAGGAGACCTTATAGAAAGCTTCTCATTTGAAGAGAAAACTTTAGACTTAAGGGCAAACTCGTAAGCCTTTTATTAACTCAAATTAAAAGAAAGTCCTAGCCAAGTCAAGCTATTCTTGAAGTTAACAAGACCCCAAAATACCTATCAATAAGCTACTCCTCTCATATATGTAAGTTTCTCTCCTGCCACCTTTTATCAAAGAGTAGACTCAATAAGGAATTTTCTATTAAACACTACTAAGAGGGTAACGTAACTCGATTAGAACCCACGACTTTAGATGGGGGAAGTCCTTGGTGTGCTGATTTCTTTTCACCAAGCATCCTTATTATAATTACTGTACGAAACCCTATTAAAATAAGCACTGAATACATATGCAAATTTAGGTAGGCGCTTAAAAGAAATAGGAAATAGAAACCCTTTTATCTCTTTGATGAGCTCCGCTACCACTTGTTTAACAAACTGAGATATTAGCCTTTTATACCAAGTGGATTAGTCCTTACTTATGACTCTATTAAAAAATCCCATGATACCAAGGTAGCAAATTACAAGCCTCGGGTTTCGGTTTACAGAACTGCCGAGAAAGTATAAAAGAAACATTCTATTACTTTCTACTGGGATATAGAAGTACGAGTAAAATAAGGCGAATTCTTTTAATTAGTATACCTTGTATTATCAGAAAACAATTACAACTACTTTTATTTGTAAGGCGCCCCCCTTACTAAGAATTCAATGTAAAAACTTTAATAAACGTAATAATTTTCAGGTATTGGTATTCTCCAGAGGGAGTCTTATTAAAGGGCCCTCGTAGCACAGGCATCTAGTCCAGGTCTAGTATCCCATTATCATTGAAATTACCGGCTCTATACCCTTGTTAGGTATAGGTCTATATTTAATCAAAGTCTAGTAAAGTACCGGATATATAGCACTTACTCTAGAAATACCTATAAATTGAGTTAGAATATCTCCCTGGCGACTTTTTTGAGGAAAGCCCCACATTCCCCTTTATTTTAAAAAATTTCATTACCTCGGCTAGAAACCCTCCTATAAAATATTAATCCAGTATTTAGAGTACGAATACTGCTACTAGTTAAGCTTTCCTGTGGATTTATATAACTTGAGTTACACTTCTAAGTTTCTTAAAACAAAATTATATAGCTTAGTAATTCCTAAACTTCCTAAAGTAGAAAGGAACCCATACAACTCTTTCTTAGTTAAGAACTTTGAAGCTCTATTTTACTAACCGAGTCTTATCCTTTATGGGTTTATAGCTTAAATTTTAGTAATCTGCTAGTATTTATAGCAAGCACCCTTTCAAGCAAGTAGCTCGGTTTTAGAAGCACCTTTTTGCAAAAATTTCTAAAAGAGAGCTCGTATTAAAGAGGTAATTAGGCATCCTAGGCTTTTGCCAGCTTTGATTGGGTTTTACAAGTTAAGTAGTTTTTCCAAAGAGACCTCCCCGGCCAGGGCTTTTTACTAAAGGATGAAGCTTTATCAGGGATTTTTAATAAATACTCTTCTTACTGAGAAGAGAGCTAATTTGAAATGAAATAAGGCGCATCCTTTAAGTTTATTGGGATTCCTATAGCTTTAATACTAAAAAGCAAATGAATGATAAGTATGTCTGTTTTTTCCAACTAGTTTTATAGTCTTTCTATAACATATAGTAAGCGGCAACTCCCACGGCTAGTCTCAGTTCAAAGTTGGGTTTCTAATAAGAGATATTTCCGAGATCTTAGTAATTATTGGGTTGGATAGATGGCTTAACTTATTAACATTAGATTAAAATTGTTTTTTAAGTCACACACCGGAGGGTCTCCCACTTAGGCTGGTTTATTAAAAACTACTAGATTTAGACCAAAAAGTACTTACTCTCAAGGGGGAGTAAGGATCTCTTTGAACAACTAATGAGTAGTCATTACACAGGAAAGACGGGCCCTCTAAAACGGTTAACTAAGGGCCAGACGTTGCAAAAGTACCTTTTTCATTAATATGGTGGAAAAAACCCTTATTTATTTTGTGACTTCATATTTTTTCTGAGACTTTAGTTGTATCTTTTTAGTATTTCTATATAAAATAAATACCCAACCTTTGTTAAACCAAGGAATCTCAAGTTAATTTAGAGGAATGCCTAGAAAGTCTTAGTTTACTTACCGTATTTTTATCCTTAAAGATTTTTACTAACCCAAAGCCTTACTGATATCCGTATAGTTAATAAAGTTAAAGTTGTTCCGAATTATTTAGTATATTACTTTGGTTGAGAAAACTTTGAGTGTTATTAAATTTTTGTTAATATGCGGATACAAAAACAGGCAGCTTTATCGAATAACTGGCTCCCTATTGTTGCATCCCTAAAGTTAAAAGTCATCGTGATATAGGGTTTCCCTAAATTTGTTTTTATTTCTATCTTGTATTTTGAATATAATTATACATTTTTAAAAGAAAGGTTCACTCGCTAATTAATTTTTAGTGTTCTAGTAAGTATATCCTATAAAAGGACCTGATACTCCTTAATCGGATAGCAAAAAAGCGTTGCATAAGCTTACTTTTTCCGGTGGTAAAACAACCTAGAAAATTATCCTGTGTCGCTGGTTCAAGTCGACAGGATTCGGGAAAAGACTAACTAACTAAGTATGACGCTTTTTTAATTTGGATTATAAAAGTTACTCTCGTCGGGTGTAATCAAATGCTTACTTACTTTATTTCAACCAACGCTTTATCCATCAGTAGAGTTCCTAGTTTGAAGGGAGATATCTAGGAATTTTATTATACAAGGGCAAATGCGACGGAAAGAATTCGAGTGACAAAACCCTCCTTTGAACTTTTTCTAGTTGAATTCTCGATATTATTATATTCTCTAGCCATACCTGTTTAAAAATTTTCGTATATAAAGTACGGAGTAGCATTCCTACGATATTCGTCTATTATAGGCGAACACTTACTCAAAGAATACAAATATTAAGTATTGAGCCTCATTAAAAACCATATAAATTAGGACATATTGTGGTTTTTGCAAAGGTCTTAAGGGATAATAGGAAATTATATACTTTCTGTTGGCTCGAATAAGGACAACTTTCCTTTCATTTTATTTAAAAACTAGATTTATAAGTTTCGGTTAATTGCTGAAAAGAATTAATCCACCCCTTACTCTAAATATAACAGTATTAAAATAATAGTAAGGACAAGCTTTTTAATACCCTAGATTTCTCTAGCTATGCGTGCTACCTAAAGCCTGGCTTAACTTGGAACATCCCAAAATATCAGATGTTTTACTTCTAACGAATTCCTTTCCGTTGGGCTTTCATACGAAGAGTTGAAGTTGCCTTTCCGTTTGTGGGAAATGGATAAAGTTCTTATTGTGCAGCATAGCTTGTGTTTCTATAACTATCAGGAGCAGATTTTGTTATCACTTTTTATTTAATCAATACGTGCCCGAGGCTCGGGTGAGGTATAAAGGATACGAATTTCCTCCTCTACACAGTTGTAGATATGAATATATATAAAGTTAGGTAGAAAAAATTCTTATAATATTGAAATAAATACTAGTAGGAGCGAGAATCCAAAAAGCGTGTTTAGCCAAATGATGTGCTATAAGATACAAAGTAGGTCTAGTGTTTCTCCTATTTTTTATAGGGTAAACTACGGATTAGTTAAGTGGTAAGAGTCAAAGCGATTTAAACATGCCTGTAATAGACACAATTATAGATTAGCATCTTTCAAAATCCTATTGATGAAATAGAGAGAACTTACTTTCCGGATGTATAGCCCGGTTGGTAGAACATTGGGCTTTTAAGCTAACGGCCGCGGGTTCAAATGCAGTCACTCATAGAATACAAGATCTCTTAAGCCAGACTCTCGCCTTGATAATGGCTCTACATTTTGGACAGTTCGAAAAACGTTATTGTGGATCAAAGGAAATCCCTTTCTAGCCGGCATTTCTATTTCCCAGTTCCTATTAGTTTTCCTACCAGTTCTATTTTATAAAATAATGATCTTGCTACCGATTCATTAACAAAAGATACTAATAAAAGAAGTAGATCTATACTAACTTAGACTCTCCTGTAAAAGTATCCCGAAAGACTTCAATATGAACAATACAAGTAAGGGATTTTCTATACAGACGCTAAAAAAATAGACTACTTATCTCGGATAAAAGAGATAAGCAGGGGTATGATAACAAATATCCTAATCTTATAAATCTTATAACCCTTTTATTACGTAACCTTGATTCTAAATTGCTATCTATTTTATGTAAAGAATACCTAGTTTTGTGTGAGATTAATAAGATATCATTTTCTTTTAATAAGAGGTAAGCTTGTTTAAAGACTCAGGAATTTAAGTAAAATGCGTATAAATTTATAAGGTAAAGGAAATTAGTAAAAAAACTTAAATATAAGGTAAGTATTTAATAGAATATAGAATTCAATTCCTTAATTAACTTAATTAAGTTTGCCTCTGTGTTTTAGTTCTAAAAGTAAGCTAAGCAAATATAGGTAATAATAAAATAAAAATTCCCTTATTTAAAGTGTAGTTTTGTTTAAGAATTTTACTTAATAAATAAAATAATAGAGGAACAATCTCTTGTAAATAGTATTTATATAGGATTTACTCTTGTTTCAGTACTACTTACTAGTAGGTAATTGGGAAATCAAGGAGTCAAGTGTAACCCATTTCTTTACCTGTTCTCTAAGAGCCCAACGGGAATACCTCACTCTATTCAAGAGATATACTTAATTATTGTTTACAGTTTCAAAGGCCCTTTTTTTATAAGAAAAAAAAAAATAGGTTTTATTTGTAGCGATAAGGTCCCGATTAGAATTTCTTTCTTTAAAGGACTCATTCTAGAGAAAGAGTAGTATAATTAAGTCGAGGGAATATTTATATTAGAGGGATCCTTGTTACTTTAATTTTTAAGTAGGAGTTTCAGTTTCCTTGATATTAAGGGGGTTCCTTAAATAGTATACTTGTAAATAAATATTAATTAATAAAATAATAAGGGTTTTGTTCTAACTTATAGACTTTCTTTTCTAAGGTTCTATTTAAGATTATAGAGATTTCTAATAAACAAATAGAAATAGAGGGTATTTGCTAAACCGGAATGTTGTAAACTTATTCCTTGTAATTGTATATAGTAGTCTTTGACTTAAGTGTACTACTCGAACGGGTTTGAAAAATAGCAAAGCTCAAATTCCTGTGAAAGGAGACCCAAAATCTATGCTTTATTAAGAGATAGGTAAGACTTTTGAAACTGGTAAATACTAACTTAACTAACTTTCACGAAACTTCTTCTTTTCTACGAGCAAGTTCCTATATATAATATATCTTTCCTAATAGTTCATTAGAGGTTCACTTACGGGGAATTCTCAAAAAAGGACTATATAATTCAAGATCATTTACTCAAGTTTTTGTTTCAATTACTATATTTTTAATTATGTAAATTTAGAAAGAATATTAGTTCAATATTCCAGAGCTAAAGCAGTTTTCCTTGTAAAAAAGAGAAAAAGTATTATATATCCAGTTCTAACTTTAAGCGCTTTTCTTAAAATAACTATAATAAAATCCACTAAAAAAAAAAAGCAATAAAGTTTCTACTAGGCACTTATCTAAAATGCATTTTTTCGGGACTGGGAAATCAGAATATGAAAGTAAAAGTTGTAGCTTTCTAAGAGCAGGCACTCCTTATAGGCTACGTACTTTACGCTTACAAAGCGAGGGCCGACTTCCTATCTTTAAATATGTATTATTTATAAGTCATAAACATTTTCCATCTTTTCTAGGACTATTACTAAAGTAAGGCCTTATTTACTCCCTTTATTTAACTCCGGAATTCCTATAATAGAAATTATAAGTTACTTTTTCCATATAATAGAACAAGACATTAGATTTCACTCCTTAAGAAAAAATAACCCAGGAAAAGCACTTCTAATGAAGCAACACTAAGCAGCTCTTGAAGAAATAAGGCATATATTTTTTTACTTTATTAAAGTAAGGAAATTCCTACTCTCTAATTAGTAATTGACAGAAAATTGACTTTAGTTTTAGAAACAAGCAGGAGTTTCGATCCTGCTTTAAAGAAAAACTCCTCAAATTGAGTACATTAGCAAAAAACTCACTCTTTAGGAAAAACGGATTTCTGCCCTATGCTTTTAAAGCTACCTAATCTAATTGATTGCATTAACATAAAAGGACTCCTATTATTTGGATAGAGAGTACCCTTTTCTCTATTAAATTCTTTATTGTTAGAATTGTTAAAGGCTGTTTTGGGAAGAATAAAAGTATATTATATACTCATATACCATGTCGGGATAATTATTAAAAGGGAATTGTTTACAAAGTTCATAAAACCGAGCAACCTACCCTTAAATTCCTGTTTTACACTGGGGTAAAAGTAACAGTAATAAGGAAAACTCTCGACAAGAAAACCTACTCTATTGTTTTACCAAATTTATAAATTACTAACCGAAAACGGTAATACCGCCAAGCAAGACCCCCATCAGAAAACTCTTGGGATGATTAGACTCCTCTCTTTACAGCTTCGTTTAAGGGAACCCCCTTTCAATAACACAAGCTTACCGCCTATCGATACTCTAGATATTATCTCTTTAAAAATAAACTTATCAGAAGGCTCATTAATTTTTATACCTCTCAAACTCAGAAATACCCCTTAAATTAAAAGGAAAATCATACCTAATACATAATAAGCTTGCCTGCACTTGGAAAGACAAAAGAAATCGCTTTTTTTAAACTTATACTTATATGACTCTCTTGGAATTTGTAATATGAAAATCCGGGCTAAATTCTTATCCTTAAAGTCTTAATTAGTTGTTAACGCACAAGTTTTAATAGATTCTTTAGTTTTTTTTGGTAAGTGGGCTTTCACTTCAGAGTCGAATATGCCTGCAAATTGAATAAAACGTATATAATATATAATAAGGAATTTTGAAAATAAAAGTGAAGTCTTTGATTTATCCGTTTGCTAGTTTATGTATTATCGGACACCCCCCATTGGATCTCTTATGGAAGAGGAGTACTTCTATTTGAAAAATCCCTTCTAGTTCTAGAACTCTGATAATATTTATTGTTTCTAGATTTAGAAAAGCTATTGTATTGATTCTCCGCGGGTAACCATTAGATTCGTGTACTCGAAGAAATAAGAAAAGAATTCTTTAAGCAGGAAGTTATATTTAGCGAACTTAAATTACTACTGATATTCTGTAAGGTATTACTACAATTTCAAATGAAACTATCTTTATATTTGGCTTTTAATAATATATTGGCGTTTGTTTTTTGTAACCCAAATTAACAAGGAGCCCTGATTAATGCAGCCTTTGTACTATAGCTACTAAAAAGTAGCAGCAGAAAAACCTACCAAATTAGCTACAAGTAAACAGTAATTAAGAAGTTACTCAGAGTTGAATGTGAATAGCAATCCTTTAAAGATAGAATGCTATCCAAGAGTCCAATACAGAACCCTGGAAGAAAATTACAAGAGGCTTATACTAAATAGAGCTGTTATCAAAGGATCCCCACTAGCGTTTTAATATCTTATACAGAGTATCAACAGTACAGAGTGTTAGGGGCATACTCCTAATTAGCGGGGAACCATAGCCAAGCGGTAAGGCCTGAGTCTGCAAAACTCATATTCGTCGGTTCAAATCGGACTGGTTCCTACATATCTCGTCCGGGAATTCTAAGATAAATCTATTTTTTATCTTGTTTTCTATCCGAGTTTAAAACCCTGAATGGTCTATGTAAAGCTCGTGGTGTTATTTAGATTCTGATAGGAAAAATTCCCAAGTTTGTATATAATAGGCTTTGTTTTCTTAACGAGGAAGCACGCTCTTGCAGAAAGACTCCATTTACTATGGATATTCTAACTAATGCTTCTGCTAGCCTATGTCTGAGTAAAAATTTTTTTGTTTTTTACTTTTGTCCTATTCTTATTCTTTCTAGAACTAATCGTTTATAGCTTCGATAAGCAAGGGTAATTTATATTCCTCTTCCTTGAAGAAACCAAAAGGTTTTTTTTAAGCGATTATAATTTCACCCTTGTTAAGAGACTGTAGCATATTAAACAATATACTATGAAGTTTTTTGGTTTCAAACCTCGAGGGAATGGAAATAATTTAAGAACGGGGACTTCTAGATAGAATCCTGTACAAAAAACGGCTCTCTTATAAGGTATTAATTACAATATAATAAGAATTCTACCCCAGCCCGCTAAGAGATAACAAGTAAAAAGTAGTATAGGTATTAATAAAATTAAGTCGAACACTTTTGTGTCTTATTTTGTTTGTAATAAAACTTTATAACCAGGCTTTCAATAATTAAGGAGAGAAAATATCCCTACGCCCTTTATACGTATAGGTTTTCTAGCACTTTACCAGATTAAAATGTTTATACTTGCCAAACCCTTAAGCATATTTCTTTTAGTCTCATTCTAACTATACCCCATAATATTTTACCCCCTTTTCTTGAATAATACAGCTTTTTTTTTTTGAATTCTTTGGACTAAGCAGTACCTTGATAGCTAAAAAGATCTGAACGAAGTCTTTATTTTATACAGAAAATCTATTGACAATATATTGACTAAGGTCTTTCCAGGTTTGTATTACCTATTTAGACATCAGATACTCATCATAAGTAAAAGCTAACTTAAGAAAGAAAGGATTGGCTGAGTTTCTTCATATTCTGTATCTATAGTTTCCAAGACAAGCTATTATTTAGAATCTCTTATTTCCAGAAGTATAAGCCAGAAACAATTTACTAGTTTAGGGGCTTGCTTTTAATATTTATATTCCCAACTCTTTTTATGATTTATGAGGAGCTAGAGTTACAACTGAAGCCTTGGCTTTCTCTTTTCCTATAATAGCATTTTTAATGCTTGTTAAACCTTGTGTATTAAACTTAGTATAGTGGGTTTCCACTTAGTACCTTAGTTAAATATCCCTTTTTGGTGATAAAGCCTTACGTGTGCTATTATATTATGATTAACTACAATAACTTTTGAAGCTGGAGCACTCAAAGGCAATTATAAGATTTAACTTCTTTGACTTATAGTACGCAATTAATTATCCGAAAGTATAATCCATACTTTTACTGTCTACGATTATTTATCCATTATCCAGTAGAGCTTCTAAAGCAGGAATTCCCAGATATCATCATTAATTTAGTACCTCACAGTTACACTTAAGAGCAAGCCTTTCTTATAATCCTTAGAAGCTCTTTTACTTGTACTTGTAAAGGGGCACTTATTCCCAGCAAGTACATCGAATAAATCCTTAGTTTTATTTCTTATTGTATATAGTCCAGGATAAGCTTTGTAGTCTAAAATCGTAAGAATAGAAGGAGCTTGTTAAAGAATTGACCTTTACTTTTTATAGGTCCCTCTTTGAGTTAAAGGCGGGTTAGTAGAGAGCTTTGAGATTCTTTTTCAAGTGTACACTACGCAATAATGTAATTTTAATATGAGATCCGGGCTAGGAGAAGTCCCTTTTAGCACAGCTATGTCTTTGTTATGTAATAAAACGGAATACTTTAACAATTTTAGGAATCTAAAACCGAGAAATTTTCCCTAAATAATTTGGTATAATATAATAAACTTGGACAAACCCCTTTTAGTAATTTAAAAAGCACAAAAAGAAAAGCATGGTTAATTCACTGACAATGTACAGACCATCCTTATGGAAAAAAGAAATCCTCCCAGAGTATATTTAATTCAAAGGAAACTTTTGAGAGACCCTTACTAGATAAACAGGTTATTGTCGGAAGAATAACAGGACTCTTTTCTGACCAAGCCCAAAGACGATCCAATAAAGCGGCTTATTATAATCTATACGCTGCAAATAGAAGGCATGCCAATATATACCCAATTTATAAGAGTCTAAAAGGAGTCCGCTGTTTCGATTTAGCAAGTAATACCACCTAAGTATCAGGACACACATAATTCTACCAATTTATTGACTAGTTATAGGTTAGAATTAGTTTAAATAGACAATATTTTTTATTGAAAAATCCGCTGCTAATTTTTGTTTTTTATAACACAAGCACTGCATCTTTTGAGGACCTCATTCAACGATTAATATCTTATTAAAAAGGGAGCTCCTTTATTATATTTATGTACTCTTCTATTTATTCGGTGCTATATTTTAGTAAACTCCTGTATATCTATTTCAACAATTTTAATGATAAAAGAGATTTATAAGGTTACCCCTATACCATCTTTGGTAAATGCCTTGCTATATTATTCACTAGACTAGGTATTCTGAATTTTAACATTAGAAATGCACTTAGTCTACCGTAAATCACTTCTCTAAGTCTTTTTACTACTCTTCTGAGCTATACCTATGTAGCTAAACCCTTCCTTAGAACTAGACACGTCTTCTTAAGGGAGATTTCCTGTCTTCTTAAACCCTTTAAGAAAGAAGAGAACCAACAAATATAGAAATATTAATTGAAATAATATTACCTCAAATAAAGTAAACGAAAATTTATACTTCTTATTCTAACCAGTTCAAGTATAGGCTATGGAGTATTTGTAATACCCCTTTTTTACTAGGACTAGTACTAATAAGTATATTGGCTTTTTAGGTCCCTGAAACTCGGTTAAAACGCAGTAGGTCCTATACGACAGGCACAGGTTCAAGCCGCCTGAAACAGGAAATGTATCCTAGTACCATATTAAATATTTGATAAATACCTGTTACTTATAAGAGCCGATATTCATTAAATGAAAAAGGGAGGGATGCTCTTGTCAAATTGGGGTAAAATTATATATAACTTGTCCATGAAGTAACCTCGCACTGCTCGTAATGTGGAGGGATAGCCGTTGTAAGAATAAGCCTGTTTTGACTCTATATTCGATAGTCTCTGACCGTAGTCGTGATATATTATTCTAACATTTATGAGCTTTAGTTTATCACTATAATAGTTTCGAAGTTTCGTAATTAGCCCGCGTAACATAGTGTGAGTTTTCTTTCTTGTTCAATGGAAAAGCAACAGCCCGCTTAAAAATAAAGTATGTCGCAGGGCGCTTTTTTCGGCCCAAAATACGCAAGACTGCAATACTATCTTTCTGATATGGAAATAGGAAATAAATTAAATCTAGGGAACTCCTAGAATACTTGATAGACTTTATCCCCTTTAATCAAGGTGTGGGTCTCTTACTAATTCAATTCCTTTAAAAAGGATTCCTTATTATGAAATCATACAACAGTAGAGTAGACCCCTTGTTATAACGCTGCTTTAATAGCAGTTCTTGCAATGTAAGAAACTGAAAATCTAGTCCATAATAAGGATCTGATCCTCCATAAACAGCTATGCTTTAATTCACTGATTAAGCAATACTTTTCTATCTAAGTGATTGTCAACTTCTAAAAAATAGCATTAAGTTGACAACAAGATACAGGGTTTACTCGAATTGAACCTTTAGCATGTTAAGTGAGACCCCCTTGATCGGGAAAAAGAAAGCAAGAGGATCTGAACAAAGTGAAGAGGAGACAAGCATCCCTCAAACCAAGCTAACTAACCTTTCACTTTTCGGTAGAACTACTCGACAAGAAGAGCTTAAAAATCCTAGACTTTCCAATATTATACCCATTTTATATCGGAAGGGTCGAATCAGTTAAAACTTCTACGAAAAGAATCTTTATGTCATGGGAAATTCTAGTTATTCTATTTTTTTTATAGGACGACTCTCTTCAAGTTTTAGTTAATATTACAAGAATTATAAGGACCTTCTTAAGGATCAGAAGAGCCTCCTTAATTAATTTAAAGCTACTCTAACTAATAAATTCTGGAGTAAGGGGTCCTCTTATTCAGAATCCTTGGAAGTTTATAAACCCAGCCCTTCAGTATTTTGGTTTAGCAAAGCTCCTGTGATGAAGCATTAAATACTAATTTAAATAGGAAAGAATTTCTTTATTTCATTACAACTTCGTTATACTAATGCAATCCTTTTAATTAACCCACGAAGAAGCTCTAAATAATTAGCTAAAAGACCTAGTATATTGACAAAAGACTTTGAAACCTCAAAAACTCTAAGTATAAATTCCTAAGAAATGTGTCAAAATGGATAAGCAGTCTTAGCTTTCGCAAATAATTAGAGTCTAAAGTCTGAGGCTTGTATATTTATTAGAGAAAAATCTTTATTTACTTTATGTAGCGGAGGCCTGCCCCTTCTTGTAACATATAGAAGGATTAAGAATTTGTGGATATCGCTTACCACTTAGTAAAGAGTCTAGACAAGAAAAAAGAGTCAAAGCAGGGTTATCCCAGTATAAAAATTAGCTTAGCAGAAAGCCCTACCAGAAAATTTATTTTAAAAGCACGATTTTGCAATCTTCTCAGGAAATTCTGGAAAAAGTTACTTCTATAGGTTTTAGTTCTTTGTTATTTGCCAGGTATTATCTTAATATCTTAAAATAAAAAGTATAAAAGAACTGCATTATGTGCTTTTTATTGAGGTTTCCCTAGACAAGAAAGCTCCTTGTATTTTATCTAATAGTAAATTGAGGACTTTATGTGGGTAATTTTTTTATGAGGGGTATTCAACACTCGGCCAGTAAATATAGCATACTCGAATAAATCTAGTTATTTCGGGATTGACCCGTAGTAGCCAAGGCGAGCAACGGGAATTTTTTCGAAATGGATAGGTACAAAACTTAGTTTTTATAGTTACTGGACAGGGGTTCACTTTTTTACAAATAACTAATCCCTTGTACGATTCCCGGATAAAGCTTCATTTTATGGAGATACCTGAAAATTACTCAAGTCCTTTTCTTAATTTTAGTGGGATATAATTATGGGTATAATTTGTTTCACTAGAAGGTAGTAGTTAACTCAGGGCTCTGATGGGTCTAGAACTTAGGATAATTTGTCTAAAAGTTCAAAAGTGTTGACTCCTAAAGAAAATGGGGTTTCCTGTTACGAATTCTCCTTTTTACCTAAGTCTTATACAGTTGCTGATATCTTGGTTAGTAGACAAGATTACTCGAGTGTTTTTGGGCCCCTATTGAAAAAGTAAAGACATGGAATTAACAAATATAAATACAAGACTAAAAACCTTATAAAAAAGCACGAAAAAAAACATACGTGGGACAGCTTCAAAGCGCTTTTTTAGGTCGCGTAAATAGGCATACGGCGGGTTTTGTATTATAACTACTAGCCCCTATTCTTCTTCTTGCCGCGAAAAGCAAAATAAAGCATATACTTTAGGCATATCTATAGCTCTTACTCAAAGCCTACAAGAGAAAACTACACTGAATTGTATTTTAAAACAAAAACTCGTAGGAACTTTATAACAACTTCAATAGGATATTAAATATAATAAAAGGATTCCTACATGTATTCTGATCGGGGTTTAATAAATACTTTTACCTTATATAACTGGTTATCATAGGTTATATAATAATTTGTTGTACTACTGATTAGAGTTTTTGAAACGGCAACCTCCTAGGATCTAAAAGAAGCGAGAACTGCTCCAAGATAGACAGACGGGATAGGAATATAAAGAGTCCTAAACGAGTTCCTATAAAAACGAATAATACGCCGGAAAAAGGACACTTAATTTTTGTCTTGCTCTATTAGTTCCTAGGGCTATCCCAATTCAATTATCTCTAATTCTTTCGGTTCCTTGTTTCCATTCCCTTCTAGTTACATGTTTTTCTTTACTTAACTAGAATTATAGTTACTACCATAACAAGAAAATAGAGGTAAACAAAGCAGTCTTAGTTAATATTTGACAGAATATATGCTACTGTCATATCATGAACATAGGAAAATCGGTATTTGCCTTACTCGACCAGTTGCCCTATATAAGTTTATGCTAATATAAACCCCAGAAAATTCAAGAGTATTAGATATCTTTTGTTACAATATCCTTTAAAAGTATTACTTTTCCTAAAATAGAAAAAGAAACAAAAACTACTTTCCTAGCTTTCAGAATAAGGTTGTTCTATGGCGTCTAAGTATTTGGACCTAGATCTTGAAATAGTAAATCCGGAACAAGAATTCCTTAACTTAGAGTATTCGAAAACAAGACACAAATTCTTTATTTCTAATAAAACTCACTAGGATTTCCAACACCCTATACCTTGGAATATAATCAAGAGTACATAAAAAAGAGTACAAAGTTCTCTTTCAACTATAACTATGGGGTACCCTTTATACTTTGCTGCATTAAGTCTGTAAGGGCAGCTTATTCTTAAATAAATATATATTGGTTACTTGTGTTTTGACTTTGGGTTATATATACTCAATTTTAATTAAAAAAAACCTAAATTAGATCAAAATACGAATGGTAATTAATTTAAGAAGAGTAATCCCGGAAATATATCCATCCATTACTATCAGACATCATCTAGCTCAACACTGAGAAATTCATCTGTCTCTTGTATGACAATATCTAAGGGTGGGTTTTCAGCACTCTCTAAATCATTAAGAGTTGGATCTTTACTTTAACTTCATACAAGTGGTAACACACAGGTTCGTGGAATCCGCATGTAAAGGTTCGAATCCCTTCCCTCTTCCTCTTCTCTTTCTTCCTCGTAAGTAGCTTAGTGCTTCAGAGCTATAACTTTCATCTTCTTTTAGGTTTCATTGTAGGGGCACCTACCGACTTTATATAGCGCTTTTCAGTAAGAGTTGACTAAAGAAATGAATAGGAGAAAACCACTTATAAAGACTAATGTACAGCTATCAACTAGTATCTCACTGAACTGAAACCTCTTTTGAATAGTTCTTAGATAAAGAGCAAGCCAGATCTTTGTATGCTTCTTATATTACAAGTTGACAAGCTACCCGGCAGTCAAGAAATGAAGACTGATCAGTAACACAACGTTGACTTCATTTTTTTTTCAAGATTTGCTCTAGTAGAATCCGCTGACTTTACTAAGAAAATAGAAAGAGTTCTGAGAGCTTTTTTGTACTTTCCTAGAAAAATGTTTTTGCTTGGTTAAGAGGTTCTAAGCTAAAGCATACCTTGTTTTGGTGTTTGACACTTTTTTATAGAAATGGATTTGCAATTACTTGTATATACACAGAAAGGTTATTATGCCCAACTTCTCCCAGGTTCTCCTGACTTTCAAATAGAACTTTGTTTAGTATCCTTTTCGAGCGAGCACTTGAGTCAGTTAGTCAAGACTGAAGTCAGGTCTGATGTGCCTAAGGCTGAGTTTCACTAAGGCTATGATTCTTCTTTTTCCAAAGGGTTTCTATCTTTCTTTCATTTGGGAATTCTACAAAAGGCAAGTTTAACTTGTAACTAAGGTTCCCCTGATAAGCCTTTCCTTTTAGTAAGTACAAGATTTCCTTTTCATATCTCTCTAGTTCCTAAAAATGAAAGAAACTTTATATAGATTTTCCAGTAAACGCTCTCTTAACCAGCAAACTATATGCAGGCAGGAAGTCCAGAAACTACACTCATAGGTAAGGGACCTATTTCATTAGAATGAAGAAAAATAGGAAATAGCTACTAAACTAAAGGGGATACTTTCATGAAGGATGGGCAAACAACTTACAACACGAACCCGAGTTAGAGAAAGGATTATAACAGAATCATTCAAAGTTGTTAGTAGGGATAAAATTCGTTAGCCTCTGTTTCTCGATACCCTATTAGCTGGTATAAAAGCTCCTGCTAGTTATTTTAAAGTAAGGGGACCCGTATACTGGGCCCTTTGGTACAATGGAAAAAAGCGGAAGCACTTTTGTTCAAACTATATTTATAAGGCAAGCTGAAAATAGGACAAACCAATCCAAGATGCAGCTAATTTCAAAGGGGTTCCATATTATTCAGAAAGTTCCCCTTTCCTCTTGTTTATATAATCTAGGAATGAGTTACCTTGCTTCTAATGTAACCGGCGTCTACTGTCTTCTTTTAGTATTTCAAGAAAGGCTGTACTCTTGATGGGCTGCATAGGAGAGCTCTTACTTATAGAGGACGTACCTCGTTAAAGGAGTATTTTTAAGTCTCGGAATTACAAGTATACTATATAAACCAGTTCCTGTATTCTCCTGGCAGTTATAGTTTTCTTGGTTAAATAAATCTAAAAAGGTGTATTAGAAATCCTTGTGTTTTCTTGTTTGGGAATTCGAAAGCATAGGAATGCCTCTAGTTAGAGACCTCTGGAATATATCATTTTTTAGGATAACGTAACGAAAAAAACACATTAAGATAACAGCCTATACCCAATGTTTATTTTGTAAATACAGAGTTTGAAACACCCTTTATATACAACGGTTCCTTTTTATAGCCCACAAGAAATCTTAGAAGTAGAGTAAGGGTATAACTTTTTAGCAGGTATAAGCGCGCACCCTTTGTTCACCCCTAACCTAGGTTGATCTAATAAAACGTTAAATAAATCGGTAGATTCCGGCAAGGCTGAGCAATAAACGGCTTTGAAGATATTTTTATATTAAAAGGGAGTTAGGGAGTACTCTTTACATAGGTTAAAAGGAAAGACGAGCTAAACTTCGGACCTTAAGTATTATCAGACCCCGGTCTAATGTATCTATCTAGGATTAGATTATTATTCTCTTGATTTTTTATTACTAAAAAAACGTAAGTTCTTACGAATACGTTTTCAAGAATACTTTATACCGAATACTTTGCTTCAAAAATGAGTACGACTAAAGCTCACCCGAGATTTACCTACTACAAACTTAAACCAAAAAGAGACAAACACTCCTCTCGAAACCTATTCTACTATACAATTTAGCATAAAACCGCGATTCGTCTTATATATTTCACTGCACTGTACTATTTTTACAAGGTCCTTCGAAGTTCTGTTGTTCTGACTAAAATTGAATCTATTCCTAACTTATCTACACATAATCTAGTAGTTCCTTAGGGGTCTCTCGATAAAAAGAGTTACCGTTAGCTAACCAAGCAAAACGTATAAAATACCTCATTTCGTTGGATAACTATCAGGAGAGGCAATCAAAAAGAGCTATTCAATATTAGAGCCTGCTTTCCGTGTCAAGTATCGCATATTATATTAGTATCTTTTCCGTTATATTGATCTATTTCAAATATTTATATAATCCGAGTAAGGTTATTTTTAAGGTAAAAGGTTATATGGCTTAGTTTTCTCATAAGGGCTTAATGAACTATGTGTAATCCTAAACTTGTTGGCTGACTATAGTTTTCAAAATTAGAAGTAAACGCATGCCTGTATAAATTTGTCAGAAGAAAACTCCTAGAAACTTATTAAAAGTGACTCAACCCTATTCGAGCCTTTGTGTGCGCCCATTTCAGGTTAAGGAACGAGTACTTTAACACTTGTCATACCATAGTTTCTTACTACTACGATATCTAAAGAGTCTTACTGGGGACTCCCCCTCATGAAGAGTTGGAAAGCGCAATTTTATATCAAAATAAAAGGCTCCAGACCTGTACTTATTAAAATTCTCGTATCAAATTACTATATGAAATGATAGGTATTTTATAAATGCTTTTTGTTACTCGTTATTCTTATGAGGTAGGGGGATTTACGATTTAGTATCTACGCAGGACTAGCTTGCTTTTTTTGCCATCGTGTTCTACATTTCTTAGTTTTTTTTCCCGCAGTATTAATACGACACAAAAAGACATTGAAAGGGCTCTTTTCACTTATCTTTTGAAACTTACTATCATTATAAATTGTGAGACTACTAATATAATACACACTTTCCCCATAGGACTGCCTCGTTTCTATCTAAACCTATACTTATATATTAGGGGTTATGTAGATAAGTAACTACTTAATTGGTTTAGTTTATCTTTATACCTACCTGCTAGGAAAGGGTTTACGTCTTTGTTATGCGGCTCCCCGGCTACTTATAAGATTCTTATTCCCTTATTGTTCTATAATATACTAGGATAATATGTCCTGAAACTTCCTATGAGCACTACTATACCAAAATTACATTATAGAGTAATAAAGCTAAAAGTCGATATATTGAATTCTTTAATACAACTGGTAACATATACTAATTAATGTCGGCACATCTGATATATAGCAAAATGCTTAGTTATAAAAAACTAAGACCCGCCCACGGCGAATAACATATTGAAAAAAGTGATGTACATAAAACCTAATTGTTTGTACTCACGTTCGGCTTTATTCTTAACGGTGCATAGAAAGATTTCTTATATCTAAGTTATTTTTGGGCATTATTTGTTGCTGCTAAAAGCAACAGTTTTTAAATAGAAATTCAGCATTGTTTATGAAAAATTGTTGAGCGTAAATAGGATATTTCAGGGTTTGGTAGCATAATAGTGATAGCATACTTCAGATCGGATAACAAACAAAACAGTAAGAGGCGGCCTTCAATACCCCTAGAAATTAATAGGAGTATAATAGTGATAATTATATTTTTGATAGCTAGAAAACCTTAGTTTATGGAATAGTACCTAAAAAATTATTGGTTTATGATATAGCACTTACTAAGAGTAGCTTTAAAAGCCGAGATTAAAGGATTTTTGTATCTATCTGGATAAGAGCCGCCAAAGAACCTAGCTTGGCAGGAAAGTCTCAATTCTAGGAAGTACAAACTTTCTTTCTTTCTAACCGATATTTACTCGATTCCTAAAAGAATCCTTAGGCAAGTGCCCCTAGTTAGGAAGGGGTTTTTGTCGTGATTTATTTTCAACATAATTGAATTAAAGCAATGTCAGGGATATCGCTTCTTTAGTTTAAATTTTAACCTAGAATAATAATGACAATGAAATATATCTAGGATCCTAAACAGCCATAAGCTTCTCAGCAGTAAAATCTAAGGTTTGGCTTAATAAGATTACTAAATATTGTGCAAGCAGATGATTAGCGCTTCTCGTATTTGGTTTTTAAATATTATTAAGACTCGAATCCCAAGACCTTATATAGGAAGGTATACCTGATGAAGTTACCTGGAAGATGCGTGTACAAAAAACTGTTCCCAATTTGACTCAACACAGAACGAAAGGGTTCCGTTATTAAAGTACTTTTAATAAAACGGGACCTCAGAACAGCATAGCTAAAGTTTCTTTACCTTAAGCAGAGTCTGGAGATAATAACAAAGTAACGAATACTTAGTGTTGTGTAGATAAATAAAGTTATAGCATTTTTTTGCAAGAATTCCCTATAAATAAATTTTCAGTTTAAACAAAATAGGGATTTTAGTTTTTGTATTTTATGAATCCAGTTAGATTGCATAATATTATTTACAAGTCTCGTTGTTAAACAGTTAGCATCTGTCCAAATTATCTAGTGCTTCGGGCAAAAGTAGTCAATAAGAATCTAACTCACTTATAGAGTTAAAAACTCCGGCCAGTTCTAGTTATTTAATTTACATACAGGTGACGACTTCCTAGCTAGCTATAGGTAATATAAAGTAAAAAGAGCATCTTGCAGATCTATCTTAGAGGGTAGATGGGGCTAATCAAGAGGGATCGAAAAGCGGTGTACAGAAGTTAATAGACAACCATCTTAAAAAGGAAAAACCTGTTACAAGACAGGATTCCCCATTCAGAGATAATTGTATCTAATTCTAATACTTATGCTTTTCCATAGTATTTAGAACCACAGCATAATGTATAAGAGGGTTATTTAAATAGAAAAAAATGAATACACTATAGCTTTCTATAGAATTCTCTATTGTATATACTAAAGTGAACAAACACCTGACATAACAATTATGTATGTATCCTTAAAGGGGGGGGGGTTGTTACTTTTCACTTTTAAGTAAACTACGAACACTAAAAGAAGCTCTACAATGCAAATTTTTAATACGAGAATTCCAATGACTGCAGAACTTTCCGGGAACTTAAAACCCATTATAAAGGCGGGAAGCTTTGTTAATGTGCAAATATCCTTTTTCAGGGGTTACCTCAACTTAATACTCTATTAGTACCAGGACACACCATTTTTATCTGTATAGACTAAAACTCTAGTTATACTTCTAATGTAATAATAATTAAAACCCTCAAGAACTTATATTTTCGGAAATAGGGAATTTTTTCGGAGATTTTTTATTAGATTTTGTACTCTATTAGATACTTCGCCTCGAGGAATTTTTATAGTGCTCTTTAGTGTTTTCTTGAAATATATAACTAAGTTTTTGTTCCTGTACGAGTAAGTTTTGGACATTTATTCTTGGATTGATCTAGGTAACCTTAGAACTCCCGATTAGTCTTATATCTATCTTATTAAGTAGTCTAAATTTCTTTTTAATAAAAAATTTACAAGAATATGAGTGACTAGAATTACCTTCGGTCATGCGTTTATACTGTGAATATTGTAGAACGGGGTACTAGGTACTCGGTAATCAAGAATTCCTTATATTTCTCTAAAGTTATATTATCCTCATTATTTGCTTAAAAAGTGCTAAAAAGAAGATTAATTTGGCAGATCGAAGTGTGTTTAGCAACTTAGCGAAGGATCGACAAAATACACTTAGACAAAGCATCTTTTTGAAAAAAAAAACTAGGTTAGGTAAGGAAATTTAGGCCATATAATATTACTTTTCAGGAAATTACTAAAAGAGAAATAGGTAGCATAAAGAATTTTATTCAAATGAAGGAGATTTAAATTTCTTAGATTCAGCGAGATACTACTAGCCCGGTGAACTCGGATTTACAAAGCAGGCGCTCTCAAAACCCCAAAGCTTTACCCACTAGAAAGGACAAAACTGGGTAACTGAGAGAAATAAATATAGATTCTTCATAGCTCCAGGAAAGGTAAATAGTCTAAAAATAAAATATAGAACGTGCACTCTTAATATTCAGGGATTTGCAGTTCAGGAGAAACCCCTCAATAGCAATTACAATTATGGACAGTAAAAAAAAAATTATATACTAAATGCCCTTTCTTTTTCTACTTAGTTATCCAAAAATGCTTATATCAATTCCATTTTGATTCGTTGAGTGTTTTCCCTAGGCAAGCGGGACGGCTTTAGAGAGTCCCGATTTTCAGGATGTAAAAAACTAGAAGGAATCCTATTAAGACTAGAAATTGAACTTGGTATCAGAATTAAAAATTGACTCTTATGTCGTAACTAGATACTTCGAATAGGATGTACCCCGCACAGGAATTCTAGAATTGGAGTAAACTGACGGTCTTATTACAGCTACCTTCATAACAGGATGTGTATAAATGTTTTGCCTGATTAAGGGATCCCTGAAAACTTATTGGGCTTAGTCTTCAATGCTTAGTTCTCAATTAGTCTCTGGGGTATATCTCTTCTTTATTTTTTAGGTTACAAGGGGGTTAATTTTAAAAAAACTATTAAAGGAATGATTACGTAACATAAAGTGAAATTTATAGAGTATAGCCAAGGCAATCTCTAGAGTACTCATTCTTTTGATATCAACATACAGGGGTTCCCATGGGACAATTTTAGTAAAATAACTAAATTCACTACTGTAACCTTAAAAAGCTCCACTATTAGAATCTTAGAAAATTCCAATTAAGTCGGAACTTTTATAGGCTGTTATATCGATCTGATATTACCCTTATTGATTAGCAGCTAGGACATACATAGTTTTTGGGAGTGAAAGTTAAAATCTACCCGTATGAAATTACACACCCCTTATTAAGATCGTATAACTTCGATCGAAAGGTTTGTTCCAGGGCTAGTATCTAGTTTTTAGATCCACAATTTGCACTAACAAACTTCATTAGAGAAAGGGGCGTTTAATCCTGGCTTGAGCTTTTTATTCATATCTACTACGACCTTTTAAGAGTTGACACGAAAGAGCAAACACGATATAGAAAAGGAAGCCAATAATAATAGCAAGAACTATAGAATTAAAGATCTGGATAAACTAGAAGCATTAGACCCTCCCGCGGAGTAAACATAGTACGCAATTTACTCACTAAGTTTTGTTTAGCTGAAATTAACTAATCCTATCCGCCAACAAAGAAAAGAGGAGCCCGGGGAACTAAACCAAATGTAGTCAACATAAAAGGATTTCTTAGTTATGATATAAATCACTTAATAAAGAAATAAAACCTTTCTTACTCCACGTTCTTAGAGCGATTTTCAGTACCTATACTCAGGCCCCCGTAAGCAATACCTTTATGAGCTTTCCTATCCCAACAAAATAGATTTATATTCTTATTTATCTCTGTTTTTTTATAGAAAATACCTTTAACAATTGAATAATAATTTATACTGAAAACACAGTTTTTGATATTTGAGCGTCTAGACCCTATATGCTTTATATAATATTTATAAAGTTAGACTTTTATCTATTCAGCCTCAAACAGTTCAATTAGTGATAAATAAGCTAGTGACACGTTTTTGATAACACGTATTCGTAATCTTTTTATTAATCTATGAATTTATTTAGTCAAGACTTTTTTTAATAGTAAGTTAAAGTCTATACCTTTTATTCATATCATTAAAAATAAAACTAGTTGATAACGATTATTTTACTAGTTCTATTTTACTCTCATTACTTATTAATACTGAAATTATTAAATTAAGTATCCTAAACGACGGACACAGAAAAAACTTCATCAACTTGATGAGCCACTTTTTTGTTACTTTTAGAGCTTAACGGGCACAAAGCCTTGCGATAGAGACTCTTTGTATGCTCCATAATAAAATACTTTTATATTATTGCAATTTCAGTTCGAATTTTTCAATGAAATGAACAAGTTTCGCGCCCTTGCCTTTTAAAGCTAGGCTAAGCCCTGGAATTGACGAGGAATCTTATAATTTTAATTACAGGCTTTACAATTGACAGCAGTATAACTCCATTTGAATCGTCAGCATCTATAAAAAGAGATCTAAGCTATGATACTATTACGAAGTCTACAAACAAAATTTAGTATTTATTAGATAGCACTATACTCCTTTAAACAGGATGCCGTGTGTAAAGTATATGGCCTTTTTTCTGTAACCTTTAACGCAAAGACTTTTGAAGCATAGCCCATGCTAACTCTAAATATAACATATAACAAGTAAAAGGACCAAACTATACTATAAGACTATAAGATTGCCGATTACAGACTGTGTACACTTTTGTACATGATCAAGGAAATGCTTACAAGAGTCAATGAAGATATACGAATCATGTGAGTGTAGTATTTCAACTGCCAGGTGATAAGTAGTTTAAGTAGTTACTGAGTTATTAAGTTAAGACTCTGCTGAAGAAAACTCTTGTAATGTTAATTTAAGAGAAATCTATTAAATAGGGTACGCAGTTCATACTAAAAATGAAAAATATCAAGGTACACTATCTTTATTTTATTTTTCAAGTCTAAACTAGTAGATAACTGAGGGATTCCTTCAGAAAGTTTATACTATACAACGTTTACTAGAATTTTAAATAAGTACATCCTAGTATTGAATTAGCTTATTGTCCTTTTTAAATTGTAAGATTTAGGATATTATAAGGCCCCTATTTCTTATCTATAAAAAGAATTACTTAAGAAGAATTCAATTCTCTAACTTAAAGAAATTCGGCGGGAACCCCTTCTTAGTAGTATCATGAAGCAACTGCCCTAAACAGTTGGCAATAAGGTTTAGTTAAGTACATATCCGAAAAAAGCCAGAGTTTGTAGATTGGGTATTTTTCATATCCGGTCCTTACTTACTAGAGTCTGGTTTATTAACATCAACTACACCACTATATTACTATATTAATTAGGATTAATTAGGGACTCTCCCTCATAAAAATAGCTGACTTCCGTTTCATTACAAATACGCAATCGCTGTTTACTTGATTCAATAAAGCTAATACCTCGGGAAAGTTTTTATTTGTGGTAAACTCAGGATATTCTATATCTACTTTTTAATGATAAACGATGGTAATTATAAGGCGGTTTTTCACCTAAAACTTTAACTTGTTAAGTCTTTTTGCTTATGTCATGTCAACAAAGGTTGGATTTTATACTCATCATATAATAACCATAAAAAGTTACTACCTATTGTTATAATTAGAATTTAAAGTGGATTTCCTTACTAGTAATAGAAGTGAACTTTGTAGAATAACAGGTTTGTACTATAGCCTAATCCAAGGCCCTGCCCTATCTGAAAGTACTTGCAAGTCCGTTCTTAGATAGTAAAAGTAATCCGAGGGTTTCCAAAAACTTCTATTTAGATAGAATTTGCTCGTACAAAAGAGAGTCCCTTGCATTCCTATTATTTTATTTACGGAAGAGTTTTGTGGGATCCTATCTGAAAATAAAAAGGGGCTCTTACTCTCTATCTCATACCCTGAGCGGAGCATGGGTTCTAAAGTAAAAAATAGCCAAGTCTACAGGCTTATTTCGTAGAAGAAGGAAGGAATCTCGTGTAATATAAGACTAATCTACGGAGGTTCTAGTAATAAGGAGTCCTTTTTTAGTAAAACGAGTGCCCCCAAACCAGATGGACAAGATACTTGATATTCTAAGTCCCAAGAAATAAGTATACGCACGTTAGATTATTATAATATTTATTGGATTCTAGGTAATTTAAAAGGAGTACACTTCCCTTTTTTAGTATTTAGAAATATATCAAAGAAAGAGAAACCAAGAATATTCTAGAGTCATAGTACGGAGCCTCTTTACCGTAGGGGGTATCTATTACATATTTTTTTTGAAATCACTTAAATACTCATTTCAACGAGAGAATTCGTGTCTTTCGTTACCCCTTAAATATAACGAGTTTCCCTTTTAGGCTCTCTTTCCGAAAGGGTTTGGCTATACACAAATTTTATATACTCTCTTCTAATTAAGTCAAGTTCTACTTGAGTCTTCGATTTACTTGGTAAACCACGACTTATATACTTTTTTTTAAAAGAGAAAAACCAGGACCACCCCTTACTTAATTAATAGAAATCTTGTTACCAGGTTGCTTACAGAGTTTATAGTATATACTATATTACGCGCAATCACCTTTTTATTTTATAAGTTTCGGTGTGTAGTTCAACTCAATGATCAGTCGCAAGGAGTATTGGACAAGCTATTCCCTTATAAATACAGCTGTTTACTAAATAAAATTCAGCATTTCCATGAGGTTTCCCTTTAAAAGCATAGGTTAAAAGGGTCTCTTCTACCAAATTCCTCCTCTCAATAGATAGAGTTACTAATAACAGGGATTCTTAAACAAAAACGGACTGAAATTAATATTAAGCAAACGGGGGTTATTCTAATAAAGTAGCAAGGCTTGGGCATTTGTAAAACATAGAATTTAATTTCTATTAAAGGAGGAGCTCGGATTTAATACCCAGGTTATGATATAAAGAAGATACTAATTAGGGTGCGCTTGGTTATGGATATAAATGAGCCTCTTGATTTACAAAATTGCTTCGAAATCTAGCCAAGGAAAAGAAAGAATAGCTATAGGGTTGGGATCTAACTAAAAGGAACTAAATGTTTAGTTAAGGGTTCGTCTTATAAAATATTTGTTACAGTTTTTTTGTATTGAGGATTTTATTCCCTTTATTTAGGATATTTTTAGCAAATAGAGGGTTCTTTTCTAAGTCTACCTTGTTTGTTGGCTTATATTACACTGCATACTAATACTTTGCAACTTTTTTCCTTATTTATAGTTTACATTCCAGAATACCCCAGAAGTTGGGAGCATTCTCCTTTTGTTGACTACCGCCAATAGTAAATTTTTCACTGACATAACGATACACAAGGATCCAAAAAAAAATCTATTGGGGTTTGAATTGCTACTAAACTTTACTTCAGTCGTGAGTGGCGGATTTCAGGTATTATATTAAATTGTTCTGAGTTAGTAGATTTTTGAGCTTAAAAAAGGGGTTCTGTATTAGTCGTTACATCTAAACCCTGTTCCAACAAAAGGGTCGACACCTAGCTTACCAAATTCTTAAATTTCTTATACGACTTTCATTAGGTAACTGCCAGGAAAAGGTAAGTCTTGGAGTAGAGAACACAAATCTGATTAGATGCAAAGTTAAAGGCGTGTCTTCGTATTAGTAGGATTACTGGAGGCTATAATAAGTTAGAGTCCTTTGAAATAAGATCTACTCTAAAAAAACTAATTAGGAAAGAGAGGTAACGAGGTGCTATACACATATTAAATAAATTATATTACTTAGATAATTCTTTGGTAAAAAAAAGCCCGCTTAGTTAGATAGGGTATCACAGACCCGTAAAAAGGACTAAGTAAGCATGTAGATCAAAAACTATACAACAACTTAATAATACTGCTTTAACCACTGCCAATGAATAAGAGGATTCCTTCGTTTATTAATTTTGAGTTCCAGGGCGCGAAGCCTATTTTCAACTTTATCACTTGCTTCAAAGTCTTACATCGTAGGGATTTGAACCTAGTATATGCGCTTTTTTTTTCACCTCAGATCTACTTTTTGGGACTAATGTGTACCCAACTTCACATCTTATTAAACCTTTTGGAATCAACTCAAAGATAAGGTAACTTCAAGGACAAAGAAAAAAGAAAGTTCTTGCTAATTTTAGTGCTACCCCAAAAATAAAAGGAATACTAAACTGACTTAAATAATACAACCCTAAAACCTATTTAATTTTAGATCCCCTGTTAGCTACGAGTCCCCGGTCTAGAAATTTTGTTACATTTAGGGCTTTACTTAAATATTGAATAATATTAATTAAAAATATAAAACGAAGGAACCTAATACCTATTCCATTTTATGTAACTCGCTCTCTTGAAAGAATGTAAGAAGTAGATAATTCTTGTCAATAATATTGTAACTTCAAAAAAGACCTTCTTCCCCTTTGAATTTCCTAAATTAGAGGAGGATCTTGATCTAGAGTTTTTTAGTATCACAGTGGTTATATCTTCTTATTAATATTTATTAAATTGATACTTTCACAAGTACTTTGGCTCTTTCCTCTTTACACAAATAGACATAGAACATTTTTTCTTTATATATAGGTAGGAAACCCTGACTTACTAGTTTAAGAATTAAGGGCATAAAAATTAAAGACTCTTTTGTTATCCGCGCTCTACCTTTTTTTGTAAAAAGATTCTACTCATATTTAATATCTCAATTTCGGGTTTATACATTGTAAGTACTTACTCTGAATTAGAAGGCAAAAAAGGACTCCTTCTAGAAAATTAAATCTTTATAGGTATTTTTTTTATTGCACAAGGAAATTATCCCTAGCTGACTTTCGTATAAACAAAGAGGGTATAAGGACTATATATCAAGTAGGGAATAGGAAATATACCAACACAGAAGCCATTTGTAGTCCCTTTTTTATCACCAGGACTAAATTTTACAAGCCCTATGCTCTATCCTGATTAACTCAAATATGCGTAATATTTTTATGGAGCTTCCTTGTACAAAGCCCACCTTAATTGTTAGCCTTGGCTAAGTTAGGGGTGCAATACTAAGACCTACTTATAATGAAGCAATCAATACGAATTGTATTGCTATACTCTAACAAATAACGAGATACTAGTTATCCTTTATAAGGATTAAGGAGAAAGTACTAGCGAAATCTTTATAAAAACGTTCTTTTGACATGCATACTCTGTGATTCATTACTCATTACTAAAGTTATCGAAGTAAATTAATAGGGTTCATAAAGAGAAACTTATATGAAAGACGAAATATGTTAGAAAGGGTGAAATCACTTAGATATATATATGCCTCTAACTAGGAACTTGTTATTCCATATTTAGGCTGTTGAAGTCCTTAAAAGGGCTTACTGAACTTAGGAACCAAAACGCTTATTAGTTTACCAGGGATGCCAAAGGTTCAAATCGGGTCGTAAGGTATTAAAATCTTCTGGAGTAACCACGGCTTAGTTACTATAAAAAAAGTAACCCTTCATAGACCTCTTTTATCCTAACCTAGGGAAAATAGCTGGACACATTAACGAATGTCCTTGATCATAGGATATTTATGTAAGGACGCGTCCTAATTTCTTTAGAAAAGTTTTGGTAAAGGAGATATTCCTCTAAGTTTTTTGCTTAATAAGAATTACAAAACTAAAGCTTTTTGACATATTTTGCTTCTAACGCTGCTTGTATTTAAACAAGTAGTCCTTTTTTCAGCTAAAGGTGATGTAAAATATCTGAAGTTCTCCACGCTGCAAAATACTCTGTTTTTCCCCCCATATACTATTGTTCGCCTAAAGAAAAAGAATTGTAAAAGAAACCCCTAATTAGAAGGATCTCTCGTTTGATAATAGCCTTAATTAACATTGAAGAAAAACCCCTTAACCAAAAAGATTCTTTATCTTTTATTCCTAACCTTTGTCAAAAGCCCTGTTGTCGAGGGGAGTACTCTTTTTTTAAGTATTCTTTTATAATTAATAAATCTCGGTTAAGTCTGCCTTTTATATTAGGATTCTTCACTATTTAGATTTAGGAACTTCCCCGGCCAACAGCCAATCTATTCTACTAGGAGGTAGATTAAGCTTCGTAGTAGCGGATATATAGGGGCCGCTTACTATGTAAACTCTTAAAACAAGAAGATTTTACGCGATAATGAGACGTGCGGTTTAGATATATAATTACAGGGCCCTTTTAATGAAAGGAGTAACGCTTTGATCTTGTACAAAATATCTCTGGCTCCAAAGGGTAGCTCGGAAATGGGGTATAAAATACATGCAAGTGCACTTTAAATCCTATAGGAAAGCTTAGAACTATACTAATTATTTTGATGTTATGACCTAAATTTCAGTTATTTAAAAACACAGCACCCCTTTTTCTAGAGACCTCGAAAGAGTATTCTCTTGTTTCTTACATAGCTAAAAAAATATATACGGGGGTCCTGACTAAGTGAAGCCCAAATTATTAGTCACTGACTAGGCGCTGCCATAATAAAAATACCCATAAAATGACACCAACTTGCCTTTTCTTTAGAAAATATCCCAAGAGAGCGGCTTTTGTTAAAAAGCTCTTTTATTCTTTGAGTAGAACTGAGTAAAATACAAACAACGGTTGCAGGAATAGGTATAACGCTATATATTCATAAGCGCTAGTAAAACTACCCATTCTCTATAACTAAGTACCCTTTTTTATTGGACCTACAAAGGAAGTCCCTTTTGTATGAGTAAGTTGGAATATGACTCAAGCCTTTCCTCAGTACATTGTGTCACTCTAATTAATTTTTATGGAAAATCTCTCTGAAATAGATCCCGAAGCATTACTTACAAGAATTCGGCCGGCTTGCTTACATGGGCAAAATAATTGGAGAACTCTATACGGGACTTAGTCAAAAATACTAGCTTTTTGCTTACGCCTCGAGGACAGGCATTCCAGGATATGAATCTATTTTTAACGGGATTTCCACTCTGTAATCCCGGAGGGCTCTTATTTTTTCCGTGCAATTGCTTTTTAGTTGTTCTTTGTTTGCAATATTACTAAGCCATTGGTTTTTTAATCAGATCAGATATACATTCATAAGGTAGCCTTTACATTATCAAAATATTTATAGACAATCAGTATACAAAAATTTCTGAAGTAGAAGGGTCTAAAACTTAAGGATTTGGCTGCTTTTTGTAGGGATACTTACTCATTACGGGAATACCCAAGGAAACAATCAAGAATTCTTATACAAGAGTTTACTCAATCTTCGGATTGCTAAATGGATAGAGAACTGCTAGAGTCGATAAGAGAAAGTAATTTTTTTCAAGAAGCCTACAGTTACAAGATTGACAAGTAGAAAATAGCGTAGGGAGTTATAGTACAGAAGGGTCTCGGCCTAATAGTTTAATCCCTTTTTAAGAGTATATTTTAACAAAAGGAAGTTCCTGACTTTTTTAAAGCATCCGTTTACAAAGCCCCGCGTTTTGAGGCAACTTGCTCTTATATCAGGGTGCGGGGTAAAATTAAGAAAAATATAAGTAGCTTTTTATTAGTGACCTAAGTCCCAGAAAATCAGTCATCTTTAAGGTAGAAAAACAAGAATCTAATAGGATGTAAAGTCAAAAGTGCAACCTTGGAATTAATCAAGAAAAGAGTTCCAGAGGGTTAAGGATTCTTGGGGTATTCCTTGTTTAATGCCGGAAATGTGTCAAAGGCTTTTCGTTGTTTTAAAATTATATAAGGAGACACTTTGGTATAACGTGTATTACAGTGAATATGTGTAGCATTTCTGTTGCTGTTGGAAGTAGTATTATAATAGGAATGCTTATATTAACGAATTTCTCTTTCTTTAGAGTATACTAAGTCCTATTAGAAACAGGAAGGTCTGAAAGAAATTAGAAGAATAGATAAGCTTAGAAATTCAGGTCTTTAATGACAGTATCTGGGTTTTCTGGATATGGGGTTCTTCTATAATAAATAGTGGTAAGATTTCTTTATTTAATAGCTTTTTTTATAAGAGCAGTAATAGAGCATTAGGATACCCAAGCGTATATAGTAAGCGCAAGTCAGCAATGCCTGTTAATTAAGGTTTAAATAACTAGTCTTTTTTTGTGTAGCTCTTTACAATAAGACTAAAGGCAACCCTTTTGAGATCCAGCTAGCAAAATATGTACGTACTTGAGACGAACTATAAAATGAAAATTGGAGCTTTCTTTTGAATTGATAAAAGTTTTTTTACGGGAATCCGGTGCTTTTCGACTGAGAGATTCCTTATTTCCTAAAAACTCTCCTATACCTATAAGGGAGGCTTCCTAATCAGGATTTTAATGGACAAAAACTTACTTAACTACAAGTCTCTATATAGATTTCTCGAAAAAAGCGGGGTCTACTAAATAAAAACAGTTTTTCTTAAGGATTTAATGGCATACCTGTATTCCCTAAAGCACTCTTGAATACTCCACTTTTATAGGTAAGGGCTTATTCTAATACCCGGAGTAGAGCATCTCTTGGATCTGATATAGTAAAAATCTACAAAAGAAATCCTCGGAATAGATACCCTTTTTTGCTTGTAGTACTTTTTTATTCATTAATTTCTTTTTTAAGTAACTTTCCATAACAAAGACTAAGAAAAGGACCCTCCTTAGAACAAAGCTCTAGAAACAGGGGAGTTAAGCGCTAACCTTTAGATTTCAATACTTTTTTTTAGAATATACTAAAGTTAAGTAAGAACCCTTATAAAGTCAAGATTTTTAACTGATGTAAAAAAGCTATCAACAATGTTATTGAAATCCTTGATTCATATCCTACTACGAGAACAATTTCAAGTACTTGTAAGTTTTCTAGGGGATTCCTTTAAGAAAGCTATGTATATACTCTATTTTGGGGAATATTGGTAGTAAATTACTCCCGTTTTTTGTATCAGGCCCATTTATTTTAAAACCAGATTCTGGAATGCTCAGGATATCCTAAATAATTGTTATTCAAAGGAAGTTGGAACTCTTTTGTATACCTTACTTTAGATAACGGAGCCTCTAAAACTGGGGAATAAAATATTCTTTCTTTTGCTTAAATTTGACGATTTTCTAAATGCTTTTTGCTTTTGAACCCGCGGCTGCCCTCTCAATTAGAATTTTTACCGAATGTAAACTCGATTTTTTGTAGTAAGCGAGTGGTCGACTCCTAACAAGCTATGTCACTTACCCATTTCTAGGTAAGAAAAAGCATTTCTTTACTTAAGTGATTCTTCTTCTGTAGCTAGAGCTTATAATTCTAAAGTTTAGACAATCCTCGTTTTTCCTTTACTTTATTCAAATTAGTATAACGAGTCGTGGAAAATACTAGGGATGCCTTTTTTTCTGGGCAGTAACTTGCCAGTCTTAATAGAATCTCTTACAATTAATAATTTCACAAGTGGGAACCTATAAACAGGAATGTTAAAAAGTCAGTCAACCAATTAAAAAGGAAAGTTGTCCCGTAGTTTTTGAGCCAAGTTATTCTGAGTACCCCTTATACGGACCTAATGAAAATTCAGGGGTTGCAGGTAGATTTCTTCTTACTGACAATACAATTAAGGTAAGGAGTTGTCAATTATTAAGAGATTTTTTGAATAATTGTAAAAAGGGATTGAACAAATATGATATTATCCGTTTAGTGAACTTACACAGTATAAAGCCTCTACGAGTTTCTGGTATAGTATAAGAATAGGAAGGGTTACAAAACAAAACCAGGGAACTAAGAAAACCTCTCCTTTATTAGAATTCTGATATAATCTATTTCTGGACTAGATATTGACAAGGGAATAATCGAGACATAGACTTCCTCTTTTATTTAGAATTCCCAACCCCTTGAAGAGTCTATCTCCATTTAGTCGAACTCGTAATTACCCCATTTCCTTGATCCAAAAGACTCTAATAATCCTAACTCTTACCCGTATTTCTCTGCTTTGAAAGACTTGTTAAGGATATAGGCACAGACTTAAAAATAGTAGGAAACCCTAGCCTATAACCACAAAAGTACCCGTAAGTGCCTTCCTTTTTAATTATAAACTTGCTCAGAAAGACAAAAAAACAACTTTTAGTTCTATATATTCTTGTACTTATACCCGTACAAATTACTTTGGCTTGACCTTGCCTGCTAAGAACTCTTCCGAAAAGCTTCTCCTAAGGATTCTAAGGGCATCCTCCTGACTTAGTTAAACTCAGGTTTATAACCTTGTTCATTAAAAACTCGCTGTACTTGGAAAACACTCTAATAAAAAAACGCAATCATTTCTACGAGCTCCTACATAATATAATACAGTTAAGGTTTACCTAAAAGTTAAGAATTGAAAACTTGTAATATCAAGGGTAAATTTTTACATACTGCAAAGCATAAATCTGAGCCTTAATTTTTCTCTAAAATCCGATTTCTCATAATACCTTTATCTTGTAAAACCTTTAAAATCTATCTCAAAAAGAAGGGAACTCGTACTACTAAAAACAAGAAAAGTCCCAAAATTATCTGGCAGAAAAACTTTCTCTACGGAAATGCCTTACTTAGATTTAATATAGGGCACCCGCTAAGCTAACACTTCTAAGAAATTCCTGATTAGGTTGTAGAGTGGAAGAACTTATTGTTACTTACCTGTCCTAAATCCTAGAGTACGCTTAAAGGATCCTTGGCTTCTGCCTTTTAAAGGTCTTTCTCTTGTAAAAACCCGATATTCAAATGTAGGAGAACAAGACCTTAGCAAGAGCCCCTTTTTTCTTACTAATAACTAAAAAGGACCCAAACCCTCCTGAGAAACTTATTTCAAATAAAATCTTTAACAGACCTGTAAAACTCCCCTACTTTAGGAAATTAAGAGGGCTTCTTAGTTAGAGAATTCCTTGAGATCTTAAGGCTGGATGTAATAAAACTGAAACCTTTTAAAAACCCTTACTATTATGCTCCGGTGTTTCCTAATTATTCCCTAAAAGAGATTCTAGAGTTTCTTATAAGTTAGGCACATGCGCAAGAAAAAGGAAAGCTCTCTTTATTATTACTTTATTAGAAGATTCTTAAGTAAATTAGTAGCAAACTAGATAGCTATTCTTTACGATAAAGACAGGTAAAAAGGGAAAACAGTCTAGAGATAAAGGGATCTTCCTCTTAATCTTAACCTCTTTCTTAATACCTATCCCAGTCTTTTTATTACTTACTTTCATAACTCCTTTTGTAATACCTGTTGTCTCTGCCCCCTGTTTCATACTCTTATAACTATATTCTGTATCCTTTCCTTTATAGCTACTTTAACACTTAAACCTAAAATTAAGGAATAAAAGGGGTTTTAGATATTAATATTATATTTTAAGTATTTACTTTCACAAAGGGCTAAGACAAGGAATCCAGATGAAATAGAATAATATCAACTTTCTTATCTAGAATAACGCTTATCACTAGTTTGGGTACCCTGTACTAAGTCCTTCCTCTACATTCAAGGCTTTTGAGTCAAGATTTACTATCTTTTTGGGTTGCTTTTGTACTTTCATTCTATTTCTTTACCGCAAAAAACTTTACCTTAGCTTCAATTATTGTATTCCCTAACATCTTTTTCATCCGGAATCTGAAACTTAGAAACCAAGGGAACTTGAGAACAAAACCCGTATTATTTCAACTTTACTTACTGACAACAGATTACTCGTAATAGAACCTCCCTCTTTTTTACTAAGAAATCCATAAATCTACCTTTCCTTTACTAGTATCTGCTAAAACAGCCTATCTATACTCAGGAAAACCCTAAAGTATCCACTTAGCTATACCCACAACTTCCTATGAAATTTAATATAAGATTTACCCTTTAAAAGACACAATCACTAAAATACTAGCTCTTCTAGGAACCCAGGTACAAAAAAGTAGAGAGTAACTAGCTCTAGACTAACTTATAACTATTCCTTTATATCATATCTATTATCAAACTCGAAATTTCAATCAATATCAACATGTAAATAAACAAACCTTGTATATTACTCTCCGAGCAAAAGAACAAAGGAAATGCCTTTTTAGTGACCTATAACATGCCCTAAGACCCTGTAGTATTCCCCTTTTTGTGTATTTTACTGCAGTTTTACTAAATTGCGAGATCCAGAATTCACCTTCTAAAAAGCGCTTCTATCCGGGGGAATACTATTTGATAAATTAAGGACTAAACTTTTTACTAGCTAAAGTCTCTCCCAAGACAGGTTTTTAATTTAATAAATGGAGTAACCTATTTGTCTAATTTGAGAAAGCGCTTACATAGAGTAGTATTTTTTATTAGTCATTGATTTAATCGATGGTTATGAAAAAGGGTACTGCCTTAGAAGCTTGCCTTACGTTAAAGTACGCTTAAGGGGTATATTTTCGTTTTTTAATGTTCAACGAGATCTTTTTTACTCTGGGCGTTTCCTCGAAGGAGCGTTCCTAACATGCAAATCCACTCTACCAAGCCCGCCCCGCAAGGTAACCCATTCCATTTTATAAATATTATTACACGGAATGACTAGAATTTTTATTTTATAACTTTATACCTTAACTACTATAATAAACTCAAATTTCCTTAAAAGTATAAGATTCACCTCTAGAAGATACTAAGGTTTCCATCTCGATTTAGCGTATGCCCGTTTGGGAAGCAAACCAGGCGCGAAGCATAGTTTTAGAAGAGATACCCGTAGCCCAGTGGCGGGGCATGAGTCTGCAAAATTTAACTATGAAAGGCATCAACCTAATATTGTGCAATTATATATCTCCTTCTTTCATGACATAATACAAGACAAAGAGAGTCCTATGGGATTCCTTTCTTTACTTTAAACTTACATATACAAAAAAAGTGTACTAAAAGTTTCCCGTGTAACTGGCACTGCTTTTAGGACTTGATAGAATCGAACAAGAAAAGAGTTTAGTTTGTACTATTGAAGTCTCATTAAGGTATCTTCTCTTGTACAGAAATGGAAGGGCTTCCTATTTATCCTTTTTTGTCAATCACAAACACCAGAGCAGGGATTAAAAAAATTGTAGGTTAGAAACTCTATCTTATAAAAGATAAAGTTTTAATCTATCTAATCACGGCATTGCCTCTTCCACTTTACAAGAGTAGATTGTGTCTCAACTAGTAATCCTAATTACGTTTCCTGCTAAAGAAAAAGTAGGCAATGGAGGATTTGCATACTTTTTATCGGTTGAAAGAAAGGATAATTCATTAATCATAATATATAAGTTATTCTGCTTACCCTTCTAGGCAGGATTTCGTCTCTTCATGAGTACCTGGATTGTCTTTACTATTAATTAGAAGTCCTTTTTTAATCTATTCCATTGAAAAAACTTAGTGTAGTAGATTCTTATCTTTTTTTAGTATACTTTTCAATTCATGTATCTACCACGGCTCCTCCTAAGTAAAGAGTAAGCCGTATATAATTCTAGTTGAGTAACGTCTCTAATAAATATGTATAAGAAAGCTTTTGGAAAAGTAATTTTAATTAACCGAACAAAATCAGTAGTAACAAATATTTTCCTGCAAGAGCCCACGTTATGTTTTTAATATTTATTAAGATTATTCTTTATCCTAGAAGACATGCAGCTTTCCTTATTACTTTTTATGACTGTAATGTAAATAACTAAAATTATGGACCAGTAAGTAGAGAGTCCCCTGAAAACTTGAGCGTGTAAAGCAGTTTTATTAAGAATTTTTAATCAGAAATACCGGTTACCAGTCAAAGTCAGAGTGTCCTTAGCGATCATAATAAACGGAAGCCTTTAGTGAGTGCCTGAAATTTGTTCTATCTAAACTAAATTGTCTTGCCATAAGTAAGTACGCGTAGAGAAAGGACTGAATCTGAGTAGCCACCGGACTTAGTCTTAGTATTGAAAGCAAGTTCCTGGAGTCTCTACCTTATATAAAGTGTTCCATATCTATTTAGTGGTCTTTTGTTATAATTTCTTTATAAACTTCTTGTACATGAACTTAAGTATAGACTCTTTAAACCTAGGACCTCTTTCAAACGAACGTCAATTTATCTGATTTAAACTAAATTAAACGTAGCTAGCTAATAGGTGCGGCTTTTAACACAAGATTCCACTTAATAATTCCCCCAATTTTTTCATTATAAGTAAACAAATCTCTTTTATATAAAAAAGTCCGATTCGCCTTTTTGCTGCTGCGACTTTTATTTTAATACTACCGAGGGCTAATTCCTTGAGAAGCCCTTTAAGAACTGAAGAAGAAAAGGGTACCCCTAATTTTGTTTTGTGATTCAAATAGCTGGTGTACAAATAAAGCGGGATTATTATCGAGGAGTATATTGCTAAGATAACACGATTCGAACCTATGTATTTGCGGTTGAATGGCTAATTACGGATTCTCAAGTTGATATCTAAAATTACTGTGCTTTTTACTTGCTCTTTTGGCATCCTTATGTAAATACATGCAGAAAGAACTGCTCCTAATCCCTTTTATTTCATAACAGTAAGGAATATCTTATGGAAATAGAACCAAACTCTATAAATTGGAATACCTTGAGGAGTCACCAAATGACCTTTTATAGGTTGGTGAAAGGTATATACATATTTCATTTAATGTCCACTCAGAGTTTAGCAATCCCAGCAATTTTTAAGAGTAATATCTTGTAGCAAAACAAGCGACCATAGGGTATATGCTAGGAGGGGGGCTTTGTCCCACTTCCTTCCATAGCTTAGAAGTATCTCTTTGTAATCTAAAAAACCCCACGATATGAGTTTACCGCCTTTCAAGAACAATTGCTTTCATTTGATTTATAGCAGCTCTCTTTTCCTAGTCATTAGGGCAATTACATAACTCAAAGTTAGTAGCTCTAAGCCCAATACTTTGAGCGATTCCATGATTCGTATTCTTTAGGCATTTAGTAGTTTTTGCGTGCTAATATTTAGTGCATGTCTCAATCGTATTGAACTTTTCCTAGTTACAGACTTTATTCCATGAGACTTTGCTTATATATAGGGGTATTCATGTATTTGACTTACAGAGTTTCTCCTTAATTAATTTAGCCTTCGAGTGTATAGTAAATATAGGACTCGTGTCGCCTTTGTTAGTGAAGAAGAGGGCGAGCTATTCAATAAAAGTTCTACGTCATTTTTATATCCAATACTGCTAAGGTTAAGGCTTTCCATGGTCTATAAAGAGGCGTCTCCCTTGGAAATTTTAAGTATCCTAGGGGTGTGAACAGAATGAAAGCTTTTTTATCAGTTTTATTAACTACGATTACATGAAAGGAATTAAAACTAGCCTGGAAAGGGGGGAAATTTCCTATTATTTTTGAGACGCCGGGCAGGTATTATCCCATTTTAAAGCAAACCTCTTAAAGATTTTTATTAAAGTAACATGGAATAGGAAAAATTTCATATTTTAGTAAGTCGTAATTCAGGAAATGGTGAAGCAGGAAATTTTATATCTATACCTAAACTATTGGGTATATCTCCGCTTGAACCTACGCAATTCACTAGAAACCAAGAGTGACTAAACTATCAAATTCATACCAAAGCAGAATAAGCAATTTTGTACCCCTGGTACCTTAGTAGTGTTGTTTCTTTCCATGGATAAGAACACACTATGACTAGCTCATTTTGTTGTCTAAACAAACTACCCGAGCTCTCTTGAAATTTATTGTCAAATATATTTTTTGTGGGAATTGCTGCACTTGGGGCTTATCTTTACTTTGGTATTTCAGGAATACAAGTGTATTAGGGTACTTATGTAGCTAAAAAGTGGTAAACTCGTTTCGGAGGATAAAAATTGAGTATCTCTTTTACTTTTTAGTTAAGGATTTTGTATATAGTTAAATGACACACTTTTCATTACCTTTATTTACTACATAATACCCATTAAAATTTAAAAGGACAAGTTTTATCACCTGTATATATACAGTTGGGATAAGGTAAGCAAGGCTAATGTTTCATTAAGAATTCGGACTTTAATCACTTATGATATATTCTCAGAAGTCTATTAAATAATCTTATATTCCTTCCTTTGACAAAGAAAAGAAGAACGCTAAACGATGGGTAAAACTTATCGCTATTTTATAGTATTTTGCGTTCTCATCTTAAACAATATATAATATATGAGCCCTTTAGTCCTATAGTTTTTAAAGGTGCATATAGTTATGTTTGAAAAAGTTTATAATCAGGAGCTTCCCGTTGTGAAGTACTAACAAATTTAGTGAACTTCAGAATTAAACAGCTACTTAGATACGTTTTAACTTTATCTCATAAGAAAAAATCTCTAATTCTAAAAATTAGTAATATATATACTGGGAATCATTAGCACAATCCTATATTAGCAAAGTATTTAGACAAAACGATCTCGTGATTGATTGATTGTTGTATCCCACAACACGGGGTCACAAAAGGTATACCCTGAAAGCTTAAAATACAACTATTTATATATTATCCATAATTGAGTCTAAAAAGAAATACCGATTTAGAACCTTTTCCACGCATTATAACCCGGGTCGATAACCTGTTCTGTAGATTCATTTGTGTAATATTCTTTATAATTAGAAGTTCTATAGGCATGTGGTTACAACGGCAGCCTTTTATAGAGTCCTTAATTATATTAATACTCTTACCTAAGCCGATTAATTACATATTCTTAAGTATATAACGAAGTACTTCTTTTTATTATGATACCTTTTCTCTAGTCCTAGTAAAACTCCAATTACTTATACTAAAATTGAACCTTATAAGTAGCCCCTATTGCTTAATATATTTTCAAGAACTTATGTTATTAAACAGGATTCGTTCAGCAAGTGATTAGGGCATGTTATTTATAAAATTCAAATACATCCAAAGTTTTAAGCAGAACTGTAGTCTAAGGCGTAAATGTATGTAATAACTTCGCTTTATATACTTATATACTCAAAACTTTGAAAAGGAGAAAATGAAAACTTGTCTCTAATTGGGGCTGCGGGGTACTCGGGTAAATATGCAAGGAATCCTTTCTAGTACTACAAAAATAATAATATCTATGTATGAAGTTTAGAGGCTCCCTTTTTATCTAGTCTATCCGGCTAGTTGAGAAAAAATTATATACTAAGGGGCTCTCCTTTCAGTCGAAGCCTACTTAGTATTTCCTACATATACATCTTAAATCTTCGACCGGAGGTACGTACGGTATAATTTTATATTTATAAGCAGGTTTCAAAAACCGATATATTATATAAGAACTAGCTGGCTTTATATCTGCGCTTTGTAAGCTTTTATCAACACCAACACTTAAGATCCCTTATATAAAGTTCTTATATCCATAGGTAGGGGCATAGCAGTGCTGTTTCCTTTAATAAGTTCCCATTACTTAATGTGTTTTCTTATCGATATAATTTGTTATAGTCTAAAAATAGAGTTCAAATTGCTAGATAAAGGCGAAAACACAAAAACCGGTTATTCCGTGGTTCCTTGTCGGGACTGCGAGTAAATACGGATAAAAAACCCGAAGAATTAAATAACGAAAGTCTCCCCGGGCTAGGAAAGTAAAAAAAACTTAGCATGATACTCCCCAGTATACTTATACTGCGCTTTTACGAATCAACAAACCCCATTCTATACTAAAAAAGAGGGCTTGACTGACCAAAAAGCTTTCTCTAACTGAAAACTCAAGCTTGCTATTGATCAATCCTTTCAATTTAAAGGTGAAGTGAGAGCCGTCCACTACTAATTAACATAAAATTAAGTCTCTCTTACTGTAAGGATAATCCATGTGAATACTAAAAAAAAGGCGTAACAAAAGGGTACCTGTGCTTTATCATTTTAAAACCTTATTCTAGGGAATCCACGTATTATGTATTGCACTTTTAATTATAGAATAGCTTTGTTTTAACCAAGCAAGCCTCCTAATTAGTATATGCATCGGCTCTTTTTAGCTACAATATTCTTTGTAATAGTCAGGTATTAGAAAGACTAAGTCAATTTAATTGACTGCTTGAGTTTTCCTATAGTGAATCTTTTGACTGCTTAGTCTAACTTGGTATTTTCCCCATACAAAGTAGAACTACGTTGCGGGTTTCTTAAAAGGGAAATGCGCTGGTTAGTGCTTTTTTATTTAGTTTCTAAGTAAGATACATAGTTTAACTAGGAATTTTATAAAAATTAGCTAAAAGCCCGCTCGAAAGAACTCTATTTTCCCTCTGGCCAGTGGTGTGAAGGAAAAACAACAGAAGTTTCCCCTATCCTAAGACCCATGACGAACTTATCTTAAACAGAGATTAGAACTAAAAGAATTCTTGAAAGCTTAATAGGTGTTTTAACCACTTTATAATTTCAGAGAAAACTACATAAATTTTATGAAATACCTCATTTTTAATAATAAAAGCTGACTTCACTTGAACTGCCGTTAATTAAAGAAGTTACTTTCCCTTTATTCTGAGCGGGTTTTCCTAACTTTTAGATGCTCAGGTACCTTTCCATGGGTTTGCTATCACCTGTCTCTTAGGGTTCTTTTAAAGAAGGATAATCCTATACCATAGAAATACTAATGTCTTGAAGATTGAGTATAGCATCTTCATTAACCTGGTGTCACACAGGGTAAACTTACGCCCAACTTAATTCTCTTTATTATACTGGCGCTTCTACCTATGGCTAATTTTAGGAACTTGTAATGAAATTAACTTAATACTTATATAATCTTACTAGAATCGAGATGGAAGTTGACACCATAAAGGGTTTGTGTTCTTTTGGGACATTATATATATTATAAGAGTTAATAATAGAAGTCCCTATGTGTAAAAGTATATTTAAGTCTAAATGCCAAGACAAGTGAAACTATAGTATGAATTAAAGGGGCTACAACTACTTTTGCACTTACACGGCAGCAGCTTTTTCCCGTGCAGTTATAGCTAAATTACTTACTGGACTCCTCTTTTATCTGGATTACTTTTTTAGGAATTAAATTTAAAGTAAGACCCTTGTAACTGTGCTTTCAAAATGACTGTAACTTCTGATTTTTGAAAGTACGCATTAATTAAAATAGTAGGATTTGGAGTTTTTTTGGATCCAACTATTCATTCAGAGTCTGGGTAAATACATTAGTAAAGAGACGTAAACCGTGTCAAAGCAAGAGCGAAAATACAAGAGTAAAATATTCAAACTTTTTATACAAGTACAAGACTATTAGCTATCAAGGTATTCTGTTTATAGTTATAGGTTAATTATAATACTTTATACGGAGTGTGGAAAAAGAAACTTAGCGCCCCTCTTCACTGTTTCCACTTTTCTCGTTGAGTTTTTGGCTTCACTAGCGAGAGCTTAACTTCCCTCCGCTGCTGGTAGAAAAGGGGACCGCTAAACCAGTAAAGCTGAAAGAAAACTCATAATTAAAATATGGTTAGATTTGAAGTCTTTGCGAGGTACGATATGCGCTTTCCTGGTATGCTAGTTAATTAGGTGCTATATGTGACTTACTATTCTTTAGTCTTTCAACTGGTTAATTTTCTTTTTGTTACTTTAATTTTTGAGGATCCCCGCTATTACCGATTTTCCGAGAGAAAAAAAGGCATTGTATTCAATATCACGGGGTTTTGATATAAAAACGATATCATTATAGTATTGAACTCTCTATACACTTCTATACACCGACTGCGTTGCAAGACTCGTAGGTCTATATGAAATCTAGATAGATATTAGAATCCAATAAAAATAAAAAAAGGTTAACTAAGTATGTTATAAAATTATAAGAGGAAGGCAAGCTAAGAGCTTGAGCTAATAAAAAATCTTGCTATAGAAAGATATTCAGCCTATCATTCTAACTAAAAACATAATATTATGCTAACCTGGTCAAATATAAGGAATAATTTCATATTGAAATAGGGGATATATACCCAGGTCACTTTATAGTGTAAAAAGCAATTGAAAAAAGGGCTTTTAGAGTCCCTATCAATTTCAGCACTACTTACTAGCTTTTTTATTAATATATATTCAAAGGGATTTCCTAGGCAGCTTGCTTCCCCGAGCAAAGCTTTAGATATACTGACAAATAAGAGGAAAAAGCTTACTTATAAACTTATATATATATATATAAGTTTAGTGCTTCTAAATAAGAAGTATAGAAAAATATATAGTACTAAGTTCTTACCCTTTTTGTGATTATTAGCCAACAAATCGGGAATACGTATCCAATTGGTAAGGCTTCACGAGGACTCGTTTTTATGAGTACACTTTATATTTCTTTGTTTGACCATCAAATATCTGAGACAAACCTGTAAGAATTAAAAAGTTGTCTTAATTTACTTTAATAAAGCTCCTTTTTTAATCTAATGAGAATCCCAGCTAAAGGGGATAAAAGAAATAATCCGACTCATATAGACTGACCCCTCGTTTTATTTGGAACAATTACACAAATACTTTAGTAACAGCGGTTTCAAAACTACTAAAGAACAACAAGTAATAATACCATTATTATGGACAGTATTAGTCCTTTACTTATTATTACTAAGTAAGGTAAAACTTTATTTTTTATCTGCATTAATTCGGCTTAAGATTTTTTTATACGCGGTCCTCATGAGATAAAAAAGACTTTTGGTCTATATAATTACTAAGCAGCTTGCCTTAACGAGCTATATATGGAATACAGAATTTAAAAAGAGGGGTTAGACGCAAGGGGTCGAGTGTGCAAGTGGACAACTGGTATTTGATACAAAAAGCAGTTCTTCTACGTTTTAGCTTACCTTGTTTTAATAAGGGATTCTTACTCAATAAAGATTTACATCCACTAATCATGAAAGGTAACAAAAAAATTTGTTTAATAAACCCGATTTAGTAGACTTATAAGTCGGTAAGTCATTAAACAAGGGAATGGCCTTTAATTTCATAACATTGGTTATTCTATAAGACAACGTTAAGATTTCATTTCATAAATATAGTCTTTTCCTGGAATGACAGTTGTAGAACTAAACAGGACGATAAGCAAAGTAGAAATAGTACGCTTTTTTACTACTTTTTAAAAGTTTTTTTGCTTTGTTTGACATGGGCGCGAAATCCCATTTGTAACTTAGTTTTTTATAATTGTATGCACTCTTGTTTAATATTAAGAATGCAAATCAAAGGCTACCGCCCCGGATAGGTATATGATGTCTCTTAACAAGTATAGGGTTCGTTTATCGAGAAGTGGAAGTGATTCTTCTAAGCCTATAATAGATTCATTATAGTAGTAACTAAAATCATGATATCAAATCCAAGAATTTCTATATTACCAGAACTTCAAAGTACAGGACTATCTCAAACTCCAAAATTGAACTTCTAAAAATTACGGTACGTGTATGATTCGATCACATGAATAACGCAGGTTCAAATCGCAGTACCCGTGTACTAAAGTTTGCAGTCACTTTAGGACTAACTGAGCTATGAGGAGTATTTTTTTGAAAGACAAAACTAGTCGGGTGGACTTCCTTGGAGATTCTTAGGATTCTCGACTTTATGAAAGATTAAGTTTTTTAGGGAATATTTAGAGACTTTCTTTGAAATATCTTATTTAAGAGAACCTATGGAGTTTAATAACCCTAATTTTTAGCCATGGAATTTTAAGATTACTGTCTTTGGTTAGTTTTATATATGCAAGCGTAAGACATAAAATCGTAGTTGAAAACCGGTTCATTATCCATTTTTCGTAGTATCGCCAAATTTAGTTTCATAGATTAAGAATAGCCGGTCGTCTCTCAATTACAGGAAGTTCTCTCAGGTAGGTCTTAATCTAACTTAGAATTGATATGAGATAGATACAAATATGCTAGTGAAGGCTTGGAGCCCAGAAGAATTTATTATTAGTATTTTCTTCTCTATAGGTAATTACGTGGTATTCCTAGTAAACTGCGTAAAGACAAGCCCTTGTCGCAAACCTAGAGAATATAAAAGGAATTCTTTGGGTTCGAACCAAGCTTACATAAGTTTTTTCAGATACGCAAGTAAAAGAAGTGGATTACTTTAGTTAAATAGTTGAGAATTGTCCATAAGTAAAAACTATATAAATATGGGTACTAAATTACAAAATAGCAAAGTTTCGTTGGGTATAGCTACTTTTGGTAATTAGAGATTGCTTAAGCCAGGTCCTTGGTTGGGAAAATCTTGGAAAAAAGGGGAATAGACAAGCTTTTACACTTTTACACCTGGCCTGCGGTAAACCCGTTTCTTGTTATTGTTAGCCGCGCAATAATAAATCCAGGAACTCAAAAATCCCTTGTATAAATGGAAATAGAGCCGTAATACCCCTAATTGGATTAACAAACTGTCGTATTCCCTAAAATAAATTAGATTTTCCTACTTCACTTGTATTTCGATACAAAAATTATTTAATAAATAAAAGCCTAAATATTTAGTTTGATAAACCCGGTTAGAACATATTATCTAGTGGACACAGAAAAAATATATCTCTAAAATATTATATGGATTCATGTTTTATTCTTATCCCGCTCGAATTGTATTAGTAAAGAGCGTTAATTAGAAGCAAGCGGAATATACATATAGCTAAGGCCCTAGAAACTAAGTGCCTTCAGTAAAAAACTAGAAGTTCTTAGTTCGACTTTTAGTTAAACCCCTAGTTTTTATAACTAATTAGTCCATAAACTAAAACTAAAAACCCAGTTGTGCGAAATAATACCTTTGATAAAATTCTAGATTTACTTCTAAGGGCTTAAGAAAAAAGGAGACCCTATTATTTTAGAGGTATTGAAATACTTTTCTCAGGTTAAGGACTACCGCCATTAAGATTCATTTATGGGTTCCTTTCCAATAGCTTATCTTAAGGAAAGTTTAAAAATACTAACTAGACAAAACACCTATTAGAGTGCTATATCTAGTTATACACAGTACAAAGAGGCATAATCCGGTTTATACATTATACCTTTTACAAGCATCTGCCCTAAAAGTTATGTACCGAAGATTTCTTATTTCTGAGCAAAAAACTACTTTATTATGAAATACTTATGAAGCCCCGCAGGAGTAGCTACTTTGGAATAATATGTGTCGCCCTATTTCTATGAGCTTTGGCATGGAAGAACAAAAGCCCCTTTTAACTTAAAGGGATCCGAATATCTGATTCCTTTTGTACTTTTTAAAGTCCTCTAAACTTATTGACTAGGGACTTTTTATACTTACTGAAAGTTTGTTAAGTCCTTACTTCATTTATAAAAACTCAACGCCAATTTATAGCTTAAGGAATTCCTAGTTAACAAGTTTAAACAAGACATTGATAGAATTATAAACTGCCGGTGTATACAATATTAGAAAAAAAAAAATAGAGCTACCTTGTCATAACGAGGCTCCCTATTTACAATATCTGACAAGGGTTTCCACGGAGCTCCTAGTAAATAATATAGCGTCTTTACAACGTAGGATTCTAAACCTTGTTAGATAAACTGCAAGCATTTTGGGTGAACTAATAATGGTTACATATTTATCGGACAATTATTTATGATAGTCTCATTTCTTTCATTTTGTTCGTCAATTAAAGGACAAAAAAAAGCTTTATTAGCATGCAAGTTAAGATTTATCTTTTTTTAAGACCCGTTACATTCTATGCTTTGTATTTATACCCCTTTTTCCTGCATTACAATTAGAGTTTGACAGGACCTCCAGTATTTTTATTTAGGCATTCTATTATACTAACTAATATTCTAAGCTTTTTTATCCGCATTCATCTCATCAGGTTGGCCCCTAATTCATGATTCTACTTTTTTGAAATATACAAACAAACAAAGAAATACTAAGGCCAAAGCAGGGGCTTTAATCTTACAAGAAGGGGTGCTGGGTCAGGAGTAGCTGTATAAGGCTTTGCTAGGAATGATTTGTAGCAATATGGTGGGGCTTAGTTGTTTCGTAAGGAATTTGAGGATTTCTATTTAAGTGATTCTGATGGCAGTTTAAACTAAGATTTGTGTCCTTTCCCTTTCTAAGTACCGTGGGATTGCCTCTGGCTTAAGGAGAATCTACAATAGATACAATAGAGTTGAACTGTATTATTAACTTTTACTAATGGTTAGACTACAATTCCTCATTCCAAAAAAGTGTTAGATGCTTTTCAACACCTAAATAGGGGATCCGTTCTCAGGACATGCTAGAGAAAACTGTAAATATCATAATATAATAAAAGCTTTTGATTTTTTTTCACTATTTACTGGCTAACTTATCAATAAAAAACCTTCGGCTATAAAAGCAGTTTATGCAAGAACCCCCTTTTTCACTAACACAGTAAATTTTAACTTACTACTAAGCGTAAGATACCAGAGTTCCTTATAATCAGAGAAATTGAAGCTTTAATTATAGGGGTAGATTTGAGGGACAGCACTTTATAAAATAAAGAAATCACTAGTTTAAGCTCCTCGCCAGAACTTTACATGTTTAAATAATTGACGTGGGTTCAGATTTGTACTACTTAGTTACCTTTTCTTATTTATCGAGCTAGTAGCAGCCCTTCAGTGCAAATTTTAAGAATTAATTAGTTTAGACGGCTTACTAATATCAAGTATATTTCTAGAGTAAAGTAAAAGGTTTAGTAAGAGGATAGCCTTCACGAGTGTGTTCGAGCGTCCGTAATAGAAAGTGCATAATACAGGTATTTAAAAGGAGTCCCTTTAGCAGACACCTTAAAAAACTCTTTTAACTTATGTATAAATAAAGGTTTTAGCTTATAAATTGCGTTTAGTTGCTCCTGATTACAGTGTTATATTAAACTTAGTTCTCGAGAAGAACCCTGGCTTTTATACTTTAGCATATTTACTTATTTTTTAAAAACCTTCTTTATTTAGTTTTTAGAACCCTCCACTGCATCTACTGTATGCTTTAAAAGTGCCCCTTTTTAATAGTAATCCTTTTTAGGTTTTCGCTATTCCTAATTTACAGGCTATAGTTCTAAAAAAAGATGATGTTTTGACTAAGTCCCTACAACGTGTAGAGGTATTTACTTTAATACTTAATACTTTTCGCAATATACAATATAAAGGTTAGCCTATTTTACAAGATATTTAGTCCAGAGCAGAAAGCCCATCAGAATAACGTACGGGGACAGGTGACAAACCGGGGGGATCTAAGAGAGAAATTTGCAGGAGTAACTCCTGTAATTAAACTTTCGCTTTTTAGACTACCATAAATAATGTAAGGTAAAGAAATTCTTCCTACCAGTTCCTGAATACTACAAGCTGCTTCATAAATCTAAGACTCTCGTAGCTAATCTTCAAAGTTCTGTGTACTTTGAGGTCTACTTAATGGCTGTTTGTTCTACATCTTTTTATAATATACTGGCAAGATGATGAGTAGGGAAGTGACGGAATTAAGAAACTACTTTATCTTTTGGGCAAGGCGGATTAGGAGAATCTCTTAATACTACCCCCTTTTTTAGTATTTCGGGTTGTTATTTTTTTATTCCTGGGTCTTACTGCTGTAGTGGATACCAACCTATGCATATAAATTAGGTCGTCCTTAGTTTAGCAGTATTTCTATTTGTTTATAATACTTAAAATTATCGGGTGAGGAACCTTTGGTAGATTAGTTTAGCTTTGCTTCCTTAAGAAAAGCATGTACAAAAGGGGTTCTCCATACTGTCAGTTACTTAATAAAATTCTTACCTGTTTAGCGCAATTTTGTTGTATTCTCCTAGGCTGTGAGATACTTAAGTTTTGTTTACATATAAATTTTAGTATAAACCGAGTACCCCGCTGAGACTTATCAATTGACATAAATGAGAGTAAAACAGTATAATATAGAGTTTAAGTACTCTTTGACCAGGGCCTAGTTGGGGCTAAGAAAGGGCTTTATTTTTCCACGATTAATTACTCTTAACACCAGGGGCTTTCATTTACGGGAGAGGTTTAGAAAGTTAAAGTTTGAAACTCCATAGTATAATGCTTGAAAAAATCTTGATATAATTTATTGTAAGTATATCCCGAACAAGTATCGCAATCTCATAATTTGAGGGATAGCTTCTGATTCAAGTCCCTTTCAACATCCATAGATTGGTGCGCTTTTATAATACTCGTTATACTCTTGGCTATCACTTTAAGATTGTAATCGTAAATTACAGAACAATGAAATGAACCTTTTACTAAGCCTCAAGGCATATCCTTTAGTATTTTGTTGAGAAAGGTGGGTTTTAACTCTATTGTAATGAGGGTTACATAGCACAGGCATAGGTAGATAAGAGAGGTTCTGCTGAGTGGGATTCCGAGTTAACTAATTTTACATAGTATGTAATATAAAAGCTGGTATAATAACGCCTTTTACAGGAGCCCTAAGGGAGCGCTTTACTCAGAAACCTGAGAGATACTAAACAAAAGTTTGTACGAGATCAATAGCAAATATTCAAGCGGCTTATCATCTACCAACCAAGATCCTAATACTAACTCGCTCTAATATAATTAAAAACCCCGTGTCATCTCATATACCCCTATCTGATTTGGTATAACAAACTAAGCTCTAGAATTACACGATTGCAAAGCTCTTCCGAAGTGCGCCTAAACACACAATACGAGCCAAAGAGACCCTTGTAACAATACAAAAATAAAATTTCTTTGTTCTAATAATTTTACTCGATTTAGTGCAGAGTCTCGCAAAAACCCTCGACCGTTATAAAGAATGCAAGAACACAATTGTAACTCCGTCTACAGTTCTGCCAGTAGCATAAAACTATGACCGTTCCCTATATATATTTGTAACAAAAGAGTTAATCCGAAAACAAGAATCACTTATATAGAAGAAAGTTAAATACAATTCTGGTTACGAGAAGAGATACAATTGAGACACTTTTTAAAAGATTCAAGCAAAACCCAATTTTAAAGGATGGCAAAGGGTTCTCATTGGGGGTATCTGTAAGAGAAGGTCGCAGTTAAAGTAAATGAGATAATTTTATATGTTTTAGAATTTGATATTCCATAGTAAAAAATGCTAGTATTATATTACTAACTTGGTTTTCATTAAAATAGAATAGACCGGGGTTAGAACTAAATAGTATTTTTTATAAGGTATTCCTGACTGCATTTGCTGGTAGTACAAGATTAGTCCTAACTTTCTCAAGAATCTGATATTAGGAGAGTCCCGCGGTATTTGACTTTTATGACTCGGTTTTCGATTAAGTGGCAGAAATTAGTCTTCTCAGGAAATTGCCGGGGTGCACCTCGACTTATAAAAAGGTCGATAATGAAGGCATAGTTTTGGAACAATCAGATCCAATCAATTAGTTCACATGGGTAATAAAGAAGCCTCTTTAATTTGTGCTTTTAGTTAATTTTAGTTAATAGAGTATATAAAAAAATTAGAATTAGGCAGTAATCCTGATAATAAGAGGGAATCCTCTTGAGTAAAGTAGAATTTTTTATTCCTTACATGCTAGTTTTAACTTTTTAGAAGAATATTTCTCTCTAGGACTAAAGTTTTGCGTTAATAGATCCCGCATCGAACTAAGATAGGTATTTTTCACTTAAAAAGAGCTTCCTTTTATCTTGTTTTGGTTAAGCTAAAATCCGAAATATAATAAAGCAAACTTTTACTAAAAGCAGGAAACCCTTTTAGAACCTAATCCAAACCCGATTACTTAACCGTGATAATTCTACTGCCTGAGAAGACCCTGCTGCTCTGGAACCTTTTATGCATATGGAATCCTCTGATAACAACTTGCCCTAGTAAAAAAAAACCAATGAAACAAAAGACTACTGTGACCTTAACCATATATACAAGTTTACTCGTTTCAAATAAAAAAACAAGGCGGTAGTCTCAAAAGCGTGATTCATTTATAAGTACACGAGTCAGCTATTATTCTTAAAAACCTTTCCTGGGAATTATGTTCAAGGAGAGTTGTAAAAGGAAAACTCAGATAGATTTGTTAAGGCTTCTAATTCTAGAATTTTTATTAATGTTATTGTAATTCGTATTTTGAACTTGCTACTTGAAATAGAGGAGTTTTCTTGTTTAAACTATTGAATGAAGGTACCTCACTAATATATGATATAGGAGAATGTTATGCTTTTTTGTCTGAGTATTGTAATTAGATACTTTTGTGATGCTGGAAACTCTTATTCATTGTTATTCCTATAAGTTGCTGACAGGAAAAGGACTTGTCTTATAAGTAAACTAGGTTTCTACAAGAGTCAATTACTTTGGAATTCATTAAAAAGCAGTGACAGTCTAGTAACCTATATCTGATGTCATGTCTCGATTATTAAGGCTTAAAGGTAGCACCGAGAGTCTATAGCTTTCTAGATCCTTGCTAAGAATGCAAATAAATCGTAACTTTATAAAAGTAACTCCTAAATCCTAAAACGGGCCATATGTTTTACCCTGCCTTGCTCTTAGCTTAACTCTTATTTTTATAACATAACACAGAAAGCTGTAAAAGTAGGACCCTAATTAGAGAGATTTTATGTTATTGTGCTTGCCATACTCACTTTACTCAACATTTTACAACACAGATATTAAATACTTTTAAATGTAAATCATAGATATAGACCAAACTCCCATCAATAGGCTTGCTCCCGTAGTCTAACTTAGTCCTTTAATCTAACTGATTAATACGTAAGCTAATAAAAATTTCTTACTTTCTGCTATTAGGATAAACAAGAAAAGCTATACATTTCTATAGAATATGAAGGGGGCCCTCTGTGTAATGCTGGACCTAGTATTGTGATATGGTAAATACTCAAAAGCACTTTACTTTGGTAATTTTAGAATTAACTAAGCATCTTAGGGAAGTATACCTATCACTTTCGATTCCAGATTTATAGTAAGAAATACGAGAAGTTCCAGAATACAGTACATAATAAGGTAAAGCTTTGTTATTTATATGGCATAATACCGGATATTACTGAAATTATATTGATCAAGGTAAAAGCTTAAAGGGATACCGCGGTTATTTGAAAGTTCTGCTTGACTCATAAAAATTAAATAAATATAGTTTATTGTACACCTAAAATTAGAGCTACTGCGGGGATTCTAAGAAAAGGGATATACTTCAAATACATGATTAACAAATAATAGAGCTTTAGTAAGTCAGACTTCGTTGAAACTCCTTTATTCACTACCTATCTTTACTTCTATGAGAATCCTAAAGTACCTAAGTTAACTCTCCGGAATTTAATTATGTGTAACCCTGATATTTTTACAATAAAGGCAACCCTTTTCTTTCTAAGCTAAAACAGAATATCCGGATATAGAATAGCAGCAAAAAGAATTAATAACTATAACAGGCATTTCCCTGCTTAATATTAATGCATTAAAGTCTGTCAAGGGGGATTAAAAGACTCAATTCCTTATATTACAAACAGGACTCAATATCGCTTTAGGTCAATCTATATACAAAGAAAAATTGAGCTTCAAAAAGTATTCCATAGGACCTACATCCTATAATTCGCTTTAACATTATAAAATTCATAATACTCAAATCTAGTAAAGAGGGATATGGTGACTTAACCTGTATAGAAAACTTTGCAGCTTGGAATAGACTTAAGAATTTCCTTACCCCCAGATTTCCATAGCATACGCTATGTTCCTAGGAAATGGGGTACAAATCCTTGTAGTACAGCACTAAAAGGGAATTTATAAAGGAACAGTATAGCATACTCCGTCAAGGTAAAGTTAAAGTAGTGCTCAGACCGAAGAAAATGTATACCAAGGCTTACTTAAAATGTTGTTGATACACATACTCAGAATTATCAAATATGATAACAAAAAGCTTAGAACTAATCTAAAAAAGGAGACCTACTATAGAAGCTAATTGCCTTACCGCGCAACAAGTAAACAAAAGAAAAGTAATGTGTTAGATTCCGTTTAATTAATTATCAAATGCTAGGGATACCCCTAAGGGATATAACAAAATATAGATAAATTACTGTCAAGAATACAATATGCAACGCAGTTCTGTCTTTGAATAGGTCTCAGAATAGGCACCTAGTAACCAATAGTCAGGGAACAATCAAGAGCCGCCTAAGCTATTTAGGATGATCGCTGCGACTGGATATATTTAACCCTTTTAAGGTTCTGTATTAGGAAGTTTTAAGACAAGAAATAGAAATTTCTCTATTTCTACCCTTGTTGACTTTTCAGCCCTATACCCGCTTTATGCAAGGGTAAGCAGAAAAGCGAGGCCCTAACCCTAAGTCTCTCTAAACTATTACTCCATTAAATTTAAATTCCCTCTACACCTTGCAAAGCTGTAACCCTATTAAATGGGTTTTATCTATATAGTTTTCTTATTCCAAGAGTACCGGATGAGAATTGACTCGTTTTTAGGACAACTGTAAAGTTAGAGTAGTAGATTATTGCTAAATATACTTAAAGGGCTCAATAGGAAACTGTTACAAAAGCTTACCATATGGAATTTCTAGAAGAGAACTTGAAATAATAATGTTTTATTAAGTTCCTAGACTATGTATCGTAATCTTGTAGAGAATAGGACTGCGCCTTACTATAAGACTGACTTGGTATATTTTTATTGGATTCTTAAATCACTTGGTATTGCAAAACACTGCTCCCCGGGGTAGGATATACCTGTAGTTTTATAACTTTTTCCTTGTTCGAATTCTCCTAACTAAGTAGTAAAACTGAAATCATTTTGCATATAATGTCTCCAAGAGTTAATAAAGTAATAGATCGGTAAAGAGATATAAAATAGCTTAA